>JAWQEG010006515.1:30000-78493 GCA_033782935.1 Petrolisthes cinctipes
ACTCATGATCAGGATTATATTTACCTCCCTGGGTCGCAGTTTAATTTCAACGTGTTCAGGAATTTCGCACTGTTTGGGAATATCGCTATTGCGCTCCACACGACGCTTATATATATATACGTATAAACATATGAACGGGTGGGTGTGAGGGTTGGAAGAGAGGGGGTGGGTGGGTGGGAAGAGAGGGGGTGGCTGGCTGGTTGGGTGAGTGGGTGGCAAGAGAGAGGGGGTCTTTTCCCGCCAATTCTCCCGTCTGCTTTCCAACTCTCCATTATTATTAGTAT
Organism: Petrolisthes cinctipes; assembly: GCA_033782935.1. Classification (NCBI taxonomy): domain Eukaryota; kingdom Metazoa; phylum Arthropoda; class Malacostraca; order Decapoda; family Porcellanidae; genus Petrolisthes; species Petrolisthes cinctipes. The sequence continues at coordinate 30,285 of JAWQEG010006515.1, forward strand.
TTATTTATTTATTTATTTTTTTCAATTTGGTCGTTAGCTGCCTCTGTGATTAAAAAATATTTATGGCATATATTAAAAAATTGCAAAATAAGGTTACTGTTATCGGCTACTCCGCAGTAAAGAGGAACAACAGAAGATAAAAAGAGAATAATTATACTATATGAAAAAAAAAAAAAAAAAAAATTATCATAGCAGAAGACAAAATAGAAAGATATACGAAAAGATAAAGTAGAGAATATTTACAGCACAAAGAGGGACAGCAGAAAAAAATGCAGAGAATAATTATATCAGAAAGAGATAAAGCAGAGAGGGACAGCAGAAGAAAAAGCAGAGAATTATTATAGCAGAAAGAGACAAAGCAGAGAGGGACAGCAGAAACACACACAGCAGGAAATGACATGAGAAAACACAATAAACTCACAGCAGAAGAGAGAGGGCGAGGCAGAAGCAAGCAGAAGGCAGGAGCAAGCAGAAGGAAGAGCAGCAAAGCAGGAGGAAGAACAGCAAGCAGGAGGCAGAAGCAAGCAGGAGGCAGAAGCAAGCAGCATGAGCAGGAGCAGAAGCAGAGAGCAAAGCCTCGTCTGCTCTCTCTCTCTTCTGACTGTCATTCTGTACTCGTTTATGCAGTTGAGGCGATGCGGAGTATACTGGTAAATATACTAGTAAATAATGCACTGTGTTGGCCTTGGCTTGCTGGTTGGGGCTTACGATCTGCCTTCTGCATGTCTAAGTTACGTACACTTATATATATACACACACATGTTTACATTCGAGTTACGTATACACACACATTTTCATTCGAGTACATATAAATACACAAATTTACATATGAAGGCACCTACACACATGCATACACATTTACACACGCACACACACACACACATTTACATTCGAGTATACATAAACACACAAAAATCGATATGAACACACACACACATAAACACACATTTACATACGAATATACACACACACACACACACACACACACACACACACACATTTACATATGAACATACACACACATTTTCATACAAACAAACACATTTACATACGAGTACTCTCTCACACACACACACACACACACACACACACACATTCGACTTGCAAAAGCTTAAAATAACATCGCCCACAAGGTCTCATTACACTTCTGCTGCTTCGCCTCCTTCCCGGTCCGTGACAAACTTATCCTCAAGACCTGCTTAAAAATTCCCCACCGTATGAACCTCCCGCTTTCCTCTCGTCCCTCGCCGCATGCTTGATGAAGGTGGACAAAACGCGGGGAAAATCTGACTGTATTTATCTGTCTGTCTGTTCGTTCCGAGATACTACATGCGGGGAAAGGAGAGAGAGAGAGAGAGAGAGAGAGAGAGAGAGAGAGAGAGAGAGAGAAAAAAAAGCTAGTTAGATAAGTAGAGAGACAGATAATGTGTAAGTTTATATTTGATAGGCTCGTCGACACTGTACTGAGACGTTCCCGCCTAAATCTCTCGCCAAATGATCAAATCCGGCGGGAAAGGGGTTTGGGACATCCGATAGTGGATTTGCGGATCTCATTCCACTTGTGTCCGGATTCCTGAAAGATTATCGCCATCAACATCGGATATCCTGCAGTTTTGTTATCGGATTTTTCCCACGGGCATACGGATATTTTTATGGAAATGAGGGGAAGCCCATATTTCTTGTTGCTTCCTCTCTCTCTCTCTCTCTCTCTCCTCTCTCTCTCTCTCTCTCTCTCCTTTAGGTTAGTTGGCAGTGAGAGGACTGTGTGAATATTATATTTCCTGTAATCTATGACTTTTATGACTTTCCTGCAAATAAAAGTTCCGCAAAGTGTTTTATTTTTTCTCAAAGACCTTGCGTGTACCTGAGGAAGGGGAGGGTGGAGAAGGAGTTATAAACATTTTGTACACAAATTATATGGTTACTGTGTGTGTGTGTGTGTGTGTGTGTGTGTGTGTGTCGCTGTGGGAAGGCGTGCATGGGGACAGGACGAGGCAAAAGTTTGTGACCTCACCCCACCAACTCTCTTCCCCCTCGAGATTTTATGCCCCCAGTGAATGAAGTTAGGAAGGGAGTTGGGAGTGATAGTGCATGGGAGAGGAGGGACAACAAACACGAAGGAAATAGAAGCCAAAGAGGAATAGAAAGGGGAAGGGAAAGTGATAGCGAGAGAGGAGGGACAACTAACACGAAGGAAATAGAAACAAAAGAGGAATAGAAAGGGGAAAGGAAAGTGATAGCGAGAGAGGAGTGAAAACAAACACGAAGGAAATAGAGGGCAAGGAAAAATAGTTGAGGAAAGGAAAAGAAAGGACTAATACGAACAAAAATAACAAAATAACTAATATAAATACATAAAAAAAAAATAAAAAATAAAATAAAAAGGTAGCTGGATAATCGTAAAACTCTAAGGACAACGCAAGCCACATTTCACTTACTGCTACCTACATAACTGAGAGGAAAATTTAATCATCATGCAGATCATAAGTCATTCATTACTTCTACCCACCTAACTATATTATACTCCCCTACTCCCAAACATACGCCCTTACCCCCACCTCCCTCCTGATCTCTCCCACCCACCCATGCAACTCCCCTCTTACCCACTCCACCCACAGTCTCTCTCTCTCTCTCTCTCTCTCTCTCACACATCTTGTACAATTCTCTCCAGTCAATTCTCAGTGCATTCTATACCATCTGGGCTCAGTCTCCTGCCAGCAAGCTCTCTCCCCTCCTCCTTTCTTTCATTCTTACAAAAGCTACAATCTTTAGTCATCCATAGTATTCTGTCCATTTTAAACCCACAAAATATATTCCTCCCCATTTCTCCACCTTAGCCTATTCTCTCTCTAGTCAATTCTTACTACACTCTTTTCCTCCCAACTTTCTTTCAACCTTGCAAACTCTATAATCTTTAGCCATCTACAGTAACTTTTCCTTTCTAAACCTACAAAATACTTCCCTCCCCCTTCTTCCACCTTAAACCTATTCTCTCTCTCGTCAATTCTTACTACATTCTTTTCCTCCCAACTAACCAAGCAAGCAAGCAAGCAAGCAAGCAAGCAACCAACCAATGTCTTACTACACTCCCTCCCCCTTTCTTCATCTTATCCTATTCTCTCTAGTCAATATTCTTACTACATTCTTTATCATCCCAACTAACCAACCAACCAACCAACCAATCCTCCAAACTCCAGCCTACCTACTCTTCCCTTTCCACTTTAGCCTATTTTCTCTAGTCAATATTCTTACTACATTCTTTTCCTCCCAACTAACCAACCAACCAACCAATGTCTCTGTCAGTCCTCCAAACTCCAGCCTACCTATACTCTTCCCTTTCCACCACCACGACTCCCAACACACACCCCCTCGTTCCACCTCACCTGACTCACCTCACACTGTAATCTTCAAAGCTGTTCTCCCCTGTCGCTTGCCATCCAATCAGAGGAGGCGGGACAGTGCAAACAGCGAGGGGGGTGGGGGGGAAGTGGGAGAGGATTTTTGGTGATGGGGGAGTGAGGGTATGTGTGAGAGGGGAAAGGGGGGATGGGGGAGTGAGGGTATAGGTGTGGGAGGGGAAAGGGGGAATGTTGGGGTGGGGGAAAGAGGGAGAGAGAGGATTTCGGGTGATGGGGGAGTAAGGGTATGTGTGAGAGGGGAAAGGGGGAATGGGAAGGGGGGAGGAGTGAGAGGGGAAAGAGGGAATGTGTATGAGAAAGAAGGAATATGAGGGAGGAAAGGGGGGTAGGTGTGTGAGTAAAGAGAGAATGTGTGTCCAGAAAATGGGGAATATGTTTGGGTGCATTGAATGGAAAATAATCTGAATATAAAAAAAAGTACATACGAATAATTATTTAGTTTTCCCTCCATCCATATAATATAGTATGTTTATCTTTCACACACACACACACACTACACCGACTCACATACCAATTCACAACGACCCACCACCCATACACACACAGACACACACTACACCGACCCACATACCAATTCACACCGACCCACCCACACACACACACACACTACACCGACCCACATACCAATTCACACCGACCCACCCACACACACACACACCTGCCTCACACATCAACACATAACAACAACAATAGCTGTGAATATACGAGCGCGCGCGCGGACAAAATAAGGCTATCTTCACTAAGCTCATCTCTCTAACAATACTTAACAGTCAGGATGTGTGCACTCTCTTAAAACCCTCTTGTGTGTGTGTGTGTGTGTGTGTGTGTGTGTGTGTGTGTGTGTGTGTGTTTGTGTTACAGTACCAAGGTATAATAGATAGATGACCTTATTTTTCCATCTATCTAATATCCAAACGTCCTTATAAAAAAAAAAAAAAAAAAAAATACAATATATGAACGATGATGGAGCGTTGCATCTCTTCAAAAACAATATAATATCCCTGCTATTTTTGTCGACACTCTGGGACAATATTCCTACCCGCATGCAGGAACCCAACCCCTCATGCCATCTCAGAACTCAATTTTAGAAACCTGTTTTGCAATATCCACTCTTGCCTGCCTGCCTGCCTGTTCCATCTTCCTTCACAGAATGCATGGGTTTGATCCATCATAATATATAGTCTCTTCCTATCACTCCCCCACTGATACTCATTCCCAGAGACAGGGACTATGTAGGTAAGTTTGTTTGTACGTACACACAGCATGATGACCTCCCGCTACACACACACCCACACACCACACCCACACACACACACACACACACACATTTGTATTTTCTACTCGTATATTGAGAAAGGTCAGGACTAATAAGGGTAAAAATCTCTCATAAGCATCGCATAATCTCCAGCTACACACACAACATTTGTATATATATATATATATATATATATATATATATATATATTAAGGAAGATGAGGACTGAAGGTAATAATCTGGCATGAGCATCGAGACTTCCAAACACATTACTTCCAATAGACTTAAGAGATATTGCACATTCGGCCTTTATTTCTACGTCAGGTGGGAGGGGAGGGGGTCGTCACATTCATACGTCAGGTGGTTGGGGGGGGGGGCGTCACATTTCTACGTTATATATATAGACGTTAGTTGATGGAGACGTCACATTTCTACGTCAGAACAATATAAATACAAATACGACATTGCCTCGTAAACTACCGTACTCGGAAAAATACAACCTAGGAGAATGCAATGCCAATACCCATCCTGTCAAGATACAAGAGGATTCCAATGTTGATGTAATGCAAACCTATACCAACACACACACACACACACACACACACAGACAGACAGACAGACAGACAGACAGACACACACACACAGACACACACACACACACAGATACACACACACACACAGAGAGAGAGAGAGAGAGAGAGAGAGAGAGAGAGAGAGAGAGAGAGAGAGAGAGAGAGAGAGAGAGAGAGAGAGAGAGAGAGAGAGAGAGAGAGAGAGAGAGAGAGAGAGAGAGAGAGAGAGAGAGAGAGAGAGAGAAGAGAAGGAAAGGTTTTGTAGGAGAAAGGATAGAAGTGACAGGGTAAGGGAAGACAGGGCAGAGGAAGGCAGGGCAGGACAAGGAGGGGACAAGGGCAGGTTAAGGCAGGGACACAGCAGGACAAGACAGGTTAGACAGGACACAGCAGGACAAGACAGGGTAGGACAGGACACAGCAGGACAAGACAGGACAGGGCAGGTTAAGGCAGGACACAGCAGGACAAGAACACGGTAGGACAGGACACAGCAGGACAAGACGGACAGGGCCGTGCAGACTATAAGGATGCCGGCCCAAGCATATACTAGAGTGGTGAGCCGAGGAAGTAAGGTACGGTACTTGCCAACTCCCTCCCTTCCTGTGTCGCTATTCTTTTCCTCTCTTGCCTTTCTCCTTTTCTAACATTGCGTCTCCCTTCTTCCTTCCTTCCTTCCTTCCTTTTTTTTTTCTAGTAACATTGCTTCACTTTTCCTCCTCTCTCTCCCCCGTTTCTTATCTCGTCATCCCTTTCTCTTTCCTTCCTTTGTAACCCTGCTGCGTCCTATTCTTTTCCTATACTGTATTGTACACCATCTCTCCTACATCGTGTTTCGTGACAGGGAAGTGGTTTGGTTCAGCCCCCTCCCTCTCTCTCTCTCTGTCTCTCTCTCTCTCTCTCTCTCTCTCTCTCTCTCTCTCTCTCTCTCTCTCTGTGTGTGTGTGTGTGTGTGTGTGTGTGGTTCCCAGATGGTGTTTTGTGCTGTGTTGATCTACGTCCCAGCTGGTCAGGAACACCACCTGAGTTACCTTTACCACATTCACAACCACAACCACAACAACAACACACACCACCGCCACCACCACGAACAACACACACACGCACACACATACACACACACGCACACCACCACCACGATCAAGACACTCACGCACACATACACTCACACACACTCACCACCACCCCAACAACAACAACACTCGCACACTACCACCAACACCACGAACAACACACACACGCACACACACACACACGCACACATAAGCTACACACACACCGCCACCACCACCACAACAACAACACACACACATTTACACCACCAACAACAACACACACACACACACACACACACACACATAATTCACACGTACACAACAGCTACCAAGGACAGAGTTTGTCACGTATCGTATGCATCCACCATGAGAACTTATTCACAGTGTATGACTTTTCCTGTTGTGTGTGTGTGTGTGTGTGTGTGTGTGTGTGTTGCGCCCCTCACCACACCCACACCCATCACAGGCAAGTTGAGTAGATGACGTCATAGTTCCTCCCTGAAGCACTCCCTCTCCTCTCTCCCTATGAGTAGTAAGGTAAGGATAGTGGTGATGTTATTAAGGTGGTGTTGACGGTGGTAGTGGTGGGGTAGGGTAAGGATTGTGGTGATGTTATTATGGTGATGTTGATGGCGGTAGTGGTAGTGTAGGGTAGGGATAGTGGTGATGTTATTATGGTGATGTTGATTGTGGTAGTGGTAGTGTAGGGTAAGGATTGTGGTGATTTTAAGGTGATGTTGATGGTGGCAGTGGTAGTGTAGGGTAAAGATAGTGATGATTTTAAGGTGATGTTGATGGTGGTAGTGGTGGTGATACATACTGACTAACTAAATAACTCGCCCCTCTGTATCGCATAGCACAGTATTATTATTATTCATTCAACGACGTTAATATTCGCTGTAATCCTCCGTGTGTTATAGTGCTTTCATAATGTTTCACGAGTTTACATCATTATAATCTTCGGACAAACCTGCATGCTCCACCTTACACCTCAATAAATGTACAGTTCAGGAGACATAATAAGATACAGACACACCAGAAACAGGTCACTCATCGACCATATATAGAAAAACACAACTTCGCATACACACATTACCCTATAATTATAAGCTCGTTGGATGGCCTCTCATTTCAGGTGTGACTAATACATATGGCCGTAACTGTACCTAAAATCAATATCAAAACATACCCAAATGAACGACTAACACCAACCATACCCAGTGCCCAGGCGTCGTGTTCACAGGGCCTTTTCATAACCTTGGCACGATGAAGGAAGAGAGTGCCAGCAACACATCCCTCAGGACCCTCTCATCAGATGACCACTTGTGACTGGTGTAAGTATCGGTGGGAGGGTAAGAGGGAGAGGTATACGAATGAGCCCTCTGTGTGTTTGTGTGTGTGTGTGGTGAGAGGATAGTTGATGTTTTGTGTGTGTGTGTGTGTGTGTTGTGAGGAATAGTTGAAATATGTGTGTGTGTGTGTCTGTGTGTGTGGTGAGAGGGAGTGTTGATGTGTGTATGTGTGTGTGAGTGTGTCTGTTGTGAGAGAGATAATCAATGTGTGAGAGTGTGTGTTGTGAGAAGTAGTTGATATGTGTGTGTATGTGTGTGTGTGTGTGTGTTGTGAGAGAGATAATCAAATGTGTGAGTGCTTGTGTCCCTTTCCTCTCCTACTCCTTCCAACACCAAAGCCGATATATAACTATCTTCACACACAAAGTTTCCCTCCAAAGCTGTAGAAAATAGTAAGATGACAACTTCACACAGAAAGAGAACACCCATTCCTCACCTCCTTTAATACTTCTCATTCATTATCAACCTTAATTTTTTTTACCATTTCCCTCACTATTAATATCCAGCTTGTCCCACCTCACTCTACTACACCTTTTCTTACCTTCATGTTCTACCTAAAACATTTGCACAACACACACACCTTTCCTATACCTCACTATTCTACCTAAAAGTTTTCGCACACTATTCCACACTTGTCCTTCAGTCACAGCTCTATAATCTTCACCTTTTTGTCGCACCGTACCTCACACCTCTGCACCCCGAGTGTGACTGACGCCTGCTTGTCTGTATGTGTGTGTGTGTGTGTGTGTGGGATAAAAACCAGGAAATGAGAAGCACATTATTTTGCGTAAAGAAGCGCGAATGTGTGGAGGAATGTTGACGAGACTAAAGAGGCCCCAGCTGCAGCCCCACAGACGGAACCCCCCCTGGGAGATGTTTTGAGGGCGGCGTTGATGTAAACAGATGATGTGTGTAGATAAATAAACTGTGCGTGACAGGAACCAAGGAACTGTGTAATATACTTAAGACCCCAGCATTACGGTAGAGGAGAGATGAAGATATATGTTTTAATCAACTCATTTTCCACTTTCTCGAGGCAAGCAAGCAGGATCCACGGTTTAAGGACCCCATGAGTGATGTAGTCAGAAAATTGGAGGTTAGTGAGCCCTTCAGACATTTTCACGAAACGCTACTTACATTGAAGGAGCTTGTTTCGTGGCATAGTCAGGAGGAATCAGAAGCCATCAGGTCTCATACACGATCACCAGGTCCCATAACTACATGTGTCTGTGAACAAGGCGACATTGTACTGTACCATCTCAGGAGACTCCACCCATTTTTCCTTTGTCTAGACTTTACAGTGTTCTTGTTTACATTTTCACTCGTTTTTTTTTTTTACATTCTGTATATATATTTGGGGATTGAGAGTCTGCTGGGGATCTACGAGTACCGAGACATTGTATGACCTCTAAAATATTTCCCCATCTCGGTTGTTCATGAGTAGTATAATAATATAATATGTCATTGTAGTCATTTAGAACGATGTGCATCCCTCTACAAGAATACCCACTAAGCAGAAAAGTGCTCTCACGTTATAATGGAGCAAATTGAAATAATGAAGTGCATAATAAGGAGTGGGAGAAAAATGTGGTACCCCTCTCCTCTCCCTCGTCCCATTCATCAACAGACTAACACACCCACGCGTAAATATACACAACAGTACAGTACACTCACAACAACTCTCTCTCTCTCTCTCTCTCTCTCTCAGCGAATATTAACGTCGCTGAATGAATAATAATAATACTGTGCTATATGCGATACAGAGGGGCGAGTTAGGGCACTGTAACTCTTCTCAAAAACAAAGAAACAAGAATAAAGTTTATATCAATATATTGGAGGAAGGGAAAATGTTTATGTTTGTTGCTTGTCACTGTGGCTGACAGCTTGACAGATTATGCGGGTAAGGAGAGAGAGAGAGAGAGAGAGAGAGAGAGAGAGAGAGAGGAGGGGGGGAGGAAGATGGTAGGAAGAGGGGATAAAGAGAGGGACGAGAGGAAAGGAGTTACCAAGAGATGTGGACAGACTTGACGAGTGGTGAGTGGTATAAAGAAAGAGACAGACAGAGGGAAGATTTATGGTGGGACAAGGAAATACAATGGAATACAAAGGATCTTCAAACAGCAACAGACCAACAAAACAATACACAAATGGAACTGGAAAGAAGACGGAATGCTGTGTGTGTATGTGTGTGTGTGACGTGGAAGAGGGGAGATAGTGTTAGATGAATAAAATGAGCACAGAAAAGATGTAAGGACTCAAGGATGTAGTGTATAGTGAAGAGAGTATAGGTGCGTGGATAATTATATTGGAACGGATTGAGGATGTCGGTGCATACAAAAATAGAGACTGGGTGTGCATGGGGTGAAAGTGTGTGTATGTATGTGTATGTGTGTGTGTGTGTGTGTGTGTGTGTGTGAGGTAGAGGCTTGTGGGTGTGTGGGGAAGAGGCCAGAGGGGCGGCGTGGGCATGTGGGAGGAGGATTCGTGGGGGAGACGAGACAGGCGTGGGAAAACAGCAGCAGATATGTGGACGACGGAAACTGAAGGAGAAGTGACGGGGATTATTATTTTTTGTTATGATAATTAATATAGATATGACGGACGGGAGAGAAAATGGAAGAGACAAATAGAGGAATATAAAATTATGGTGTGGGGAATTGAAAGTGGAAGGAATAAAATGGAATAGAGAGAGAGAGAGAGAGAGAGAGAGAGAGAGAGAGAGAGAGAGAGAGAGAGAGAGAGAGAGAGAGAGAGAGAGAGAGAGAGAGAAATATAAAAAGTGTGTGAGAACGAGCCTTAAATAATTGAAACGGAACTAGGTAAAAAATCTAACTGGGCCAAGGATGCAGAGTAAGTCAAGTGAAAACCCGGGGAATGAAAGGAGACGAGGAGGCTGACACACAAAAGGCCCGATAAAAGGAAAGACACAGATAAGAATTAGCACGTGAGGCGAATGTGATAAGAGAGAGAGAGAGAGAGAGAGAGAGAGAGAGAGAGAGAGAGAGAGAGAGAGAGAGAGAGACCACCCTGGGCCTCTAACACCCTCGTCTAGGTGGGACAGTAAGCACGAAGGCAATCGGAGGAACTATTTAAGAATTTAATAGGAGTGACTGGGGCAGAAGGGGCGCCCAAACTCTTAAAGTACAGCTACACTGCAGATAATACTCCCCTTATACATGGTGAATTTATAGGCAAGTAGTCATTTCAATCTCTGTCATTTCTGGCTGATTTCTATCGATTCCCATAAGATTTTAGAACATTTCCTCCAAGCAAACTGTAACGAGGTTTTGGTACGGTCATGAATAAAAATCATACAAAAAATATTATAGTTCCGGTGTGAGCTTATTTTATTTTCGGAGATGATGTCCAGCTGTCAACACGACTCTCAATGTTGTTGTTCTTTGCTTTGTTTACTGATGTTCCTGGGTATTCGAGTCTTGAATAACTTCGTCTAAATGTTTATTGTTTTCTTTGTTTATGAAGAATACCCGAGAGCCTAGTTTGGGATAAAATAAGGTCACACATTTTGACGGCAAATGCAGAATCCAAAGAAAACCAAAACCACACGTATGTACAGTCGTGGTCAAAAATAATCATCCATATAGGAGTAACTCACGAAAAATTTTGACTGCTTCCCTCTGTTCCTTCGCTGATAAACTTTCCAATAAATAGATTAAGTACCGTCTTTTAATTTACTACAAGCAGCTACGCACTACTTAAACCAATAACATCAAATATGAACGTAAAAGCATTAGACAGTAAATTGTTTGAGATACCCATATGTGGATGATGATTATTGACCACGACTGTACAGTGTGTACACTCCACTTACATGCAGACGTGACCCGGCTTCAGAAACTATCCATTACCAATGTTCTAAGCGTCCTATGCAATCCTCAGACAATCAGGTTCAAGGCAACAGAGAGGTTGAATAAACACAACTGGTGGTGGACTGGAGAGACGGTACAACGCACCCTATTGCAGTGGTTGTCCCCGACACACTGAACGTTCAGCAGCTTCAGCTCGCTATAAGCTGGCTACCGGATCTATTCACTGCCGAGCTATAGCATCCTTCCACGTTCTTCCTTCACTACATTATAGTACAAATGCCTCCCGTCGGATGTGTGAACTGCTTAGAGACCCACGTGGACATGTTTACGAGGTGAAGAATCACCAAAGTATTAAAGTAACCGTATCTGGCGAAGTTATTAAGTTTCAGTACTGTAGTGTTATGTACCGAGTGATGTGGAATATTAAATCGATATATTACAGTAATCAACATCTATGACAAAACCAGTTTCTTTTTATTAGTGATGATGTAAAGCAGAAACATGAAGACTGCTACGCCACAAGAGAGGAGACAAATGAGAGACAGGAAGCTTTAAACAAAAAAATAATAAGAGGAAAAGAATTAAAGAGTGACTTTAAACATTAAATGATAAACATATCCTGTACACATCTATTGCATTCTGCCTTTGTTATCATAAAAGGAAATAACAAACTGTTTGTACAAAAATGTCTATTTGGAACTACAGAAATCACAAATCACAAGAGGTTGTTGTTTAAGCTGTCACAATCACAGCAGTTAACTAAATAATACAAAAGCTTTTCTCCTTTACAAAGAAATATCACAAAATGGCATCAAACCAAGAGTCTGCAGTCTCTAGGAAAATAACAATTAGTCTGTCCCTGGAGCCACGAGGACATACAGTTGTGAGAGGCTGCCACATGTCTCCTCTGAGCGCGGTGGTGACACCATTTTTTAAACGCTGGAATAGTTACAACAAAATCGAGAATCAGCCTTTGCATATGTATACAAAAGGTTGACATTTGCCTTTCTGTTTCGCTCTTCCAAACGTTTAAGAAAATGGGGCTATGTCAACAACCTTTACCAGTATTGTTGACCAAATATGCCACCAGTTATACTACACGAGGGCATGTATGCAAAAGGGTACTCCACTAACACATTGCTGAAGAATAATGCCACTGACAGAGCTTGGATTTGAATCAATGTGAGACTAGGCACTGTGTACATTCCACAATACTCAGCCTGGTGTATGTCAATCTCAGTACTGTCAGTGATGCTTATTCTACACAAAGGGCAGCCGGGAAGTTGAGAGTAGGACAGTCAGTGTGACTGTTTCCTATGGGGTTGGCTCAGGTCCAAGTCATGGTCTAAATATAAAATCATACATATCATATTCTCAATAATGTTAATATAAAGCCTTATGACTCTACAGTACACAGCAGCAGCACAAGGTACTGTATTCAATTTCTAAATAAACTTAATACTACAATTCAATCCAAAATAATTTAATGAAGAACTCATACTGTATTGATAAGAAAATTACAGTACAGTACCTATATTGAATTATTAAATTTGACTACAGTACTGTATATTACCACTACACAGCTACATTTTTTAAACAAATGAGCAAGTACACTTCTACAGAATGTGGAAATAAATTTTAACAGAACAGCAAAAATATAGGTCACTTGGTCAAAATGGTTCTGCATAAGATTTCAACACCACAACAAACAATCCCAATAGTTGCTAAAAACATAGAAAATTAAAGAGCAATAATGTAAAGTCATTGAGTAACCATGACACATCTTAGTGTTACAGCTCTCCTTAATATAAGGATTTTTTCTCCTTTCATTATCTTGAACTAGTTGAACCCTACAAACTTATGCATTATTAGAACATAATACATAATACTCCAATTACGTTTTGATATGCCACATATGTTTATTTGTTCCATTTCTATAACAGTGAAACTCTACTCCATATGTGGCTTCAACCTCACCTAGATATCTACACTTCATTAATATAGCAAAACTTTTATTCAAGGTATGCAAGGTTACACTACACTTCTCCTTTTTTTTATACGGATAGGATTCAGGTATCTATCTTTAAAAGTACATAATCGCAAAATGCTACTCTTATGTTCTAATACACAAACAAGGCTTAGTGTACCCCTATAGGTTTCCACTTCAGTGAGTGTGGAGTGGAACCCTTGCACAGAAATGATAAAAATTTTGTCCCAATCAATAGTTAAGTACACTTCATTAAGGGAGCTTACTAAGGCCTTGGCCATGTTAAAAAATAAACATTGGCCATTGTATCAGATAGTGGATTTCTGGGTTCTACTTGTAAAATTCAAATGCCAGCTGAACATCCACCCCAATGATTTGAGACAATTCGGCCTCTATCATTATCTCGCCTAATTTTCTACAGATATCCCTCTCCTTTCTTTCTATCATATCTGAACCCTTTGACAAGAAAAAAACACTTGGAGTCTATATAAGTAATATACTATACATATTCAAAGTACAATACAGTACACTGTGCACTGTATTATACATACAATGTTATCCCAAGTACAGTAGAACAATAACAAATTCTCTACTTCACTTGGCAAGGTTTTACTGGGGACCAGCATATCCATCCCAAAGGGGCTCTTCACTCCCTGTCCCAAGGAGAACACCAAGAGGAGGTTTGTGTAGCCTAGGTAATGTGTTGTGTTGAGATGAAGGCATTCTTGGGTGGAAATATAACTTGTACATATGATACATTCATGGATGTGAATGTTGTGCAACTGGAGAGCTCAAGTACCCCAGCTGTACGAGATGTTTAGAAATATAACCAGCAGCCAAGGTGTGGGAGAGCACAATGCAATAACTGACTGGGTATTCCCAAGACAAAAGGAGACATTCAACTGGCACAGATTTTACAGTATACTCCCATGCCTGGACTTGATGAAGCCAACCCTTTAATGAGTAGTGTTGCCAAGACTCTGTGGGCACGGATATGCTTTACTTCTTTCTTCGTGGTACCAGATGAACAGCTGATATTTCAACTCCATATATGCACTTTTTCAATAACTGAGTACAAAGATAAATTAGCAGTCAGAAAATAATCTATGTACTATTTTCTGAGGTCTAGTTACAACATATGCTTTGGATAGACCCGATAACCTTACTCATAAAAGGGTTCATCAAATACTCAGGATTTGTATCTTACTGATATATGACACAAAATATATCTAAAAATTGCACGTGGTCCATAGCATGCATATACAAAAATTAACAGTAAACCCCAGTTTTTCAAATTGAGAAGAGAAATCTGGTTTATGGAAACAAACTGAGTACAGTATAATTATCTGTTTTCCTACAAATATGGTAAAAGAAAGTGAACTACTTCACTAGAAAAGTTAAAATAAAAAAATGTAGTATTCCAAGATTTCCGCTGCATTTCAAAACATCTACCAGTACAGAACGAATTACTGTACTTAAAACACTGAGAAATGCTGGAGACCACCATTTTCCTTTTCTAGTTAATGTCCCAACAAAAATACTATACCAGTATACCATCTTTGTTATACTAAAAACAAGTAGTGTGCTTATTATAATACCAAAAGAGATTATCTTCATAAATGTGTTACCGGTACTACTGAAATGAAGAAGAGTGTATGTGTTGAGTGTACAGTACTTTGGGTTGAACCTCTTTTGGTAAATTGGAGGGCTACTAATTCCTCCAAACTAACACAGGAAACAAATCATCTCAATGTTACTATAGTCTGGCAAATCTTAATTGGCTAGTATGACATTTCCGGCTATTGGTACCCTGTTGCCACCTCTCCAACTGACCACACCATGGACCTCACGTACCTCACCAATCCGCCACCCATTTTACACCTGCACCCCCCCCCCAATCATTATCTTTCTATGTAAATACTGATTTACCTTATATATAATATCCTTGGCTTGACTACGTAGGTGCGTGGGATGATTTGGAGAATTTTCCAAGGTGATGAATTTGGGTTTGGCCCGTAGGGAAGCCAGCCTCTTTCTTGCCCCGGGGTGTGGGTGGTAATGAGTCACTTGTCATCATGGAGGTATTAAATACCCCCATGGCTGTCACTGTAAGACTTTGACCAGCATTGGCAACGCAGCCAAGGCGTCAATGCCAAATGTTGTAAGTAATTCTTTGTAGTTAGTAACAAATAGCAAATCATTCATAAAAGCCTTTAACATTTTTGTACAAGAAAAATTATACTGAATGTTTACAGCTGACTTAAAGAGACAAAACGAGAGAGTAGGATGTAAAGGGAGCTGTACGGGAGAAGTGGCAGCAGGGTACCAACAGCCAGAAATGTCATACTCGCCAGGTAAGATTTGCCAGACTATAATAAGGTTTCTGCTTCGTGACATAGTTTATAGGATTCAGGTGAGCATTAAATAACCATCAAGAATTTCTCCCCTTACCTCGCAGCATAAAAACTGGCTAATATCCAGTCCCACATTAGACATATGGGTCCCAGTCTCAACCACCTTGGCCTAGGAAAAACAATTAACTTAGAAATCACATAAGGTTTTAAGTAACAAATTTCTTGAACTTCTTATGATACTTGCAAGCCAACACAATATCTTTCTCCTAATGAGGATTTAATGCAAGAGGAATTTATAACTGGTTGTCTTCCTGCATATTAAAACTCATCAATATACTGTATCATTCCTGCTTGGCAACAATGTCACCTGTAGACTGAAAATAGCTGGTCATTAACCCCTTCAATCTCAGGATTAATCTTGGCACATCTTACATTAACAGAAACTAGCCATTTTTATACAGATACAGTGCCTATTTAGTATCCCTCTATTTCTATCAGTTACCTGATAACCTGAAATATTTTCATCTATCAATTTTCCTATCTGTCACTATCTGTACCTAATGAATGCTGGAATTGCATTAACTTGATATTACCTAACAGTTTAAGTTGGTACTGCCACCATCTTCACTATTTATTACTTTCTATACCTACCACAATCCTCAGTACCAAACCTTTGAGACTGGAGGGGTTAAATTAAAAATCAATAAAATCAATTAATGAAAATGGAGCACTGCCTTCACAGAATATCCAATTGCAACGAAGGTTGGAGTACAATATATACAGTATTGTAGCCTGTAGGTGAGAGACAATACAATAATAAATCCTCAGTGCCAGGTAACCAAAACCATATAGCAATAGTTCACAATTTGATCGATAAAGTGAAACAGGATATGAACAAAAACAGAGGATGTTGGATATTACAAGGAAAACGACTGAACTGAAAAAAGAACATGACAATATAATGAAAAGGAAATTATGGCTGAAAATGGCCACTAGGAGTTTCCAGTCTTTGTTCATAGCCAAGATAAAAATTTTTGCAGTGACCAGTCTCCAGAAAAGTGGCCCTTCAAATTCATCACTGCATCATCTGGAAGCTACGAAAACACAAGCCAATCTTACAATGTTATTAACTTTGAAAAGACTCAACCACTGTAGCTAATTAACACAAACTTTCGGTACCCATTGTACATATTAATTAAATAATTGTAAACACACTGGTACAGTCCGTACAGTACACTCATGCTGGTCAAAATAAGTTACGAGAAATTGGGCATTGCACAAGATTTTGACTTATTCATCCAATCAAGTAAAATAAGCTCACCCACTTCAGATGTTTGGCTACCGACATATGACAAAAGCAGTACTGTAATTGCACTGCATGATAATATACTTGTACAATTAAACTCCAAATGAGCCCTTTCTCATCCTTGAAACATTCACAGTACTACTTGACCTTAGTTATATAACTTAAAAGGACTTATCCTAACCAACTAGGACAATCTTAATTCAATACAATTTTTAGTTTTAATGGGCTCGATGTTGGCTCTATGTGACCTAAGGAGCTATGGGTGGGTCAGTGAGTGCCCGAGTGGAATAAAGAACACAGGAATCACAGTCCAGATTCAGCTGATAATTTCTCACTAATAATGATAATGATTACCCTAGAATTGTGAATACCTACCCCAGATCCTACAATGTGTACATGATCAAAGAAAAACATCTTCCACGAATTGCATGATAAAGGATGTAGGATTGTGAAAAATGCCTACTGTAGGGTTCTTGCCTTGAAAGACAACACATGGCATAATGTTTCTTTATCAGTCTTTTATGGACTACAGTACCTTGATAAATTGACAACAAAGATGGGTGAGCTGGTAATGTTCTTAAGCCTTTTAAACAATTCCACCTTATTATGGATTTGAATTTCATCTTTTTCCCATTTCTACTCAGCACAATTCATATAGTTCAGTGAAAGCTTAAGGAAACTTGTCAGCAAAAGATGCTTTTTTTGACATGTGTACTTTGCAGTAAAATGCTATAAACACATAACAACCTTTTATATTACCAATGAATACATTAAATCTGAAAACAATGGATTCACTGAAATACCGTACATTCAAAAGCAAAGATGTTAATATCTACGGTATCAGTTTATGCATACAACACACTATATCAAGAGACCCTGCTTGGCAGATCATAATTAACAGCTTATGGACAGCTATGACCTACTGCACTGAATACAAAAAATAACTAGGCAGCTGCATGTTGTGTACTGTACATGTACTGATAACTTGCATGTATACTAGTTGTCTCCTGATAAACTGCTGAATGATTAAACCCTATAACAAAAAATGGGATCTGAACCCATGTATCAGACTGGCTGACAACTGTTCCTAATGTCCAGACCCTGCAAAAAAAACTTTGATAAATTTTCGAATACAGTACAGTATACTGTAGTAAGTACAAGACAATATTAACCTGGTGCCAGCCAACTATACTATGGCTATATGACACTAATTCACAGTGAAAGAAAACAAAGATAATGAGAAGGGATGAGAGAAAAGAAAAAGGGAGAAAGTTACAATTTGGAAAGAAGACCAATGCAATGAGTAAGTACTGTATTCTATGCTGTAGTACAGTGGCTGACACTATTTGACAAATTTCTACAAGGAAGTAAAGAAATTCAGAAAATTGCATCATGACAACACCTCTACAGACTTTAAATCATTTGAATACATGAGTACTGCAGACCCCATAAAGTGGCAGAGGGTTTTTCAATCATGCTTTGTTTTGAGAGGTATATCGTTGGTCTCCTATTATTGTTGTATCTGTTTGGCAAAAACTACTGACATGGTAGAAATATGCTCTACCAAGCTAAGCCATACAGGCAATGTAACTCACTGGAGTTATAAGAAGGTGCTCCTCCTTCCCACAAGATTTGTGTGCAGTGACACGTATCGAACCCTGGCCAATTGGACGGGAGGCGATAACATTAGTACTGCATCAATGTGGTGCCCATACAAACTACTAAAATACGAAATGCAGTACAATAACTGAAGCCAGTTCTCAAGATATTTCCATGTATTCTTGACATATCGCCAACCTGAATTAAATTATCTATATGCGAGTTTTCACTACAAACAAAATGTCCACACCTCTACTACAGTATTTTACTGAACCTTTACCAATATGTGACTTGATATGTGAATAAAAGTAGTAACTACCCTTCAACACTAAAGAACTAGTGGTCACCCTGTACCACATACTCCATCTGCCAATCAGTGACTGACAGAAGACAATAAACTGATTCCTTTTTGGATGCAGCCAAAGCGTATTTGAAAGTAATCATTAAGTGTAGTACGATTTCCATCCCCATCCATTGAGAGCCTGATATAATGTCATCATGAGCTGCACAACTAACACCTCTGCTTTATGATAACGGCTATGAGGATTTACCATCAAAGACAAAAATAAAATGCCAACTATAGTTTGTGTGTTAATGTTTAGGTGACCTCTATAGGCCTTATTCATATGTCCTGTCAAAACGTCAAGAATAAAATTAATCAAGGTTAATAGGATCTCAGGACTATACTGTAGCTGCAAGGAGAAATACCAAGCCTACTGTTTAGTGAGTTTACAGTATATCTTCATCATGACATATCTATTTCCCATTTCTACATCTCAACATAATTAATTAGTTCCCTTCCATTTGATTTCAGACATTCAATATGTTTTCAGTGAACCCTAGTTTTTATATAATTTTGAGTACTGCAGGTATTTTGCTATGGATGTTCAGATGGAAATTATTCTTATCTGTACCAATAGAGAGCAAAGTACAATGTAAGGGACTAGGAAGATTTAAGTACCGATAAACAATTTTGGCACTGGCAGTATTAAAGATTTGTGTTGATAGCACAGATGTCTGGAATCAAGGTGACAATAAAAGCTCAGACATTAATTCAACTCTATGGCCTGGTAGCCAGCATAACGTATCTATATCAATACCAAGCACTTCTAAAAGCAGATCTGGATCAATGCTGAGAAATTATCTTTACTTTAAAATTATGGTACCTTAACCAGACTTAGTAGGCATAGTAAGGATACTAGGGGGTACAAAACTCACCTTGTATTATCAAAATAAAGAGTTTCAAGTCAATAAGTCAGCATTCTGTCGGGTAAAGAAACACGCTAATGAAAATAATCTCTTATAGCTGCTAACCTTAACTAAAACAAGAGGCGACCAGCTTCAAAAACCACTGTGCAAGGCTAGCTTTGGACTTATGAGGAAGGCATTGTATTTAAGTTAAAGCTGTTTCTCACAGAATCTATGAAAAGATCCCTAGTGCAATTCTGCATTCAATAACTGCTTCCATGTTTCACAAAACTACACACATTTTATAATCTGAAAACACTGATTGTTCATAGGGATAAGCTTGTAAAATGTTAACTTGAATGTGAAATACAAGACTGAGTTGATCACAAAACTATATCTTTACCAGGATGCTGAATAGTTTCCTTAGACCAATCAATAATATTGTGAACACCTAAAAGTATCAATGATTGAATTACATATAAGCGATTAAATTATTATCAAATTGGAGGCTACCGATACCTCCAACCTCTGTCACAAAACCAACCAACTGTTCTGTCAGCTATGATGATCTGTTTATTGGCACTGATTGGAGGAATTAGTGGCCTCCAAAACATCATCAGCATCCAAGACTCTTAATATTGTTTACATGAGGTTTGCATAAAATTCTAAAACAGATCTCCAATATTGACGTGTCAATTGTAATCCACTTTTATCAAAGTACAGTATAGGTATACTCATTTACCTGACAGGGAAACACAGACTAGAGCCAAGAGTATTCTTCTAATACTCTTAATACTCTACATCAGTATTCATAACCCACCTGTCACTCACTATACATACAAGTATACACTTTAATTTCTCCAGGGTGAACTTCACATATTAATGGCAGTAAAGAATTACAGTATACATTACGCTAAACTAAATAAATGAGCAGTTCCTGTGATCACAATATATTAACATCCATTTCAATAAGCTCTTCCCAGAACTGTGTAAGTATTGCAACTCCTCTTACCTTTCCTATCGATGACACTCAACAGTCTTAATTTCTCTAGTGTAATTCTACAGCTCTCTGACGCTCAATAAACAATACTGTAATAACATTCTTAATTCTTGATAATCTTGAGAAAATCTGCCCAGTTCTGAAATGCCATTACGTATTCTTTCATCAAATATATTCCCTCTGCTCTTGTGTGCTGATGACTACATCTTAAGTTTTACTTACCTTATACAAGAGAGAAAATTTTATCCTAAACCAGAATTATCATTATTCACTTTCCTCTTTGTGATCTTTTGAAATATTCTGGTTGAGCTGATCATTCTCGTGCTCCACAAAGTCGTCAAAGAGGCTGGGCCAGGCCTCTGTGTCATCATAGGATCCAAGGTCATCACCCACTACCTCTATGAAGTTTAGGAACATATTCCATGTGTCCCTGGGGATACCCCTGATGTTGGGGTGCCGCTCCAGGAAGGTCAGCCACCGCTTCAAGATGCTGGGCTCCCGCTGTGAGAACACCAGCTTCCACAGCAGCACTGCCATGTCGGACGGTAAGATTCGTTGTCCGGCCTCAGCATCCAGCCCAAATTTAAAAGTAAACCGATAAAGGTCTCTGAACTTTTCTGGGTCCTGAACTTCTAGCAACATCTCTGGGAACTTTGACTGGATTCCCTTGATAGAGTCCACTTTAAGAGCTTTGCACCCATTGAAAAACTCACTTCGACTGAATCGGCACATGGTTTCAGCCCCAAATTTCCAGGCGAGCACTAAAACTTTAAATTCCTCTGGTTTCACATCAAGGTCCATACACAGGCTCTCAATACCTTCTGAGAGGATAAGCTCACAATGTTGGTCCTTGTAATGGTCAAACAACTTTGCAATCTTAGACTCGGAGTATTCCTTGGAGGGTAAACGTCGTACCTCATTCCCCGTCTTGGCGAGAGGTGGGATCCTCGGGCAAAACAATCGCTTATCCGAACCACTAATGATGATGGAGTTCTTCCCACTGCCATTGCTCTGAGTGTCTGGTGGGGGCACAGGTGAGCGACCCTCCACACCACTCACGCTGCTGCCACTCTCACTCACCTCTGCAAATTAAGCCACAATCAACATAATTGATAAGTATAGCCTATATATATCAGAAAAAGAACAGATTGAACTTACCCAAGGCAATACAATAAACATAGGGTTTGGCATTCCTCTAGTCACTCAATTTTCTAAAAGCTTTTAACTCCACGTACAGTAATGGACAGTGAAAGTTACAAGTAAACTTTTTGAAGAGGACCCTTTATTAATGATTATTTAGTACATTTTCTTATTTATTTATTTTGTTTTTAACCACAACATATTTGTGCTAACAATCCAACATGACAATATCAGACAAACAAAGGTGTTGTATACAGGGCCATATTCAAGAACATTCATGGTGTATACGATGGTGTAGTAACAACGGTACGATGGCTCCATAGACAAACAACAGAGCTGCCGTAACGTTACCACGCCATCGTATACACCACGGATGTTCTTGAATACGGTCCACAGTACTGACCTCTGGCCCTCTCATGATCGTGCCTTGGAGGGAGGTGGTGGTGGAGGGAGCTGTGGTGCTGTTGTTGTTGCTGTAGTTGTTGTTGTTGTTGTTGGGGAGGAACTTTGAGGCAGGAGAGGCACTTCCCCATTGGTCCCACTGCCCACCACACCTGACCCACCTCTAAGGGTAGGCACCACCTGCCAACAATGGAGAGGTTGGTGGTTAAGGGGATGATAGTACCATATAACTTTAATAGATTAGAGCACCTTGATTTCTCCAACTTTTGAATACCGGCCTGAGAAGCTTAGATCACTAAACTGTAATTTATATGTTTTAAGGCTTTCTTTCCTTTAAAAATAGACAGAATATTAACTCCAACCACCAAAATATACTTTCACTTATAAGATACAGTATAGGAAATGGAAAGTGTCAACAGAGTAATAATGAGCACAGATAAAAATTAACACCAAACACGAATAATGGTCTATTTCAATAACAATAACAATAAAGTGATAAACCTAACGTTATATCTTGTAGGATATGATGAAACTTTCTAACAGTTTCCTACAGTCAGCTAAAAAAGTATTGGAACCACGCTTACATTAAAATTAAATAAAATTAAATATATTATTCATAACGGGCTTCCAATACTTTTTTTGCCAACTATACAACAATCCCAAACATACATACATACACACATGATACTGTATACAAAACCAAACATAATAATGGCCGAGTTAAATAAATAAATGTCTGTTGGTGCCGGTGGTGTGTGTGTGTGTGTATGTGTGAGAAAGAGTGTGTGTGTGTGTGTGTGAGAAAGAGTGTGTGTGTGTGTAAGAGAGGGAATGAATGTGAGAGTGTGTGTATGAGAGAGAGAGAGAATAAGTGTGTGTATGTGTATGTGTTAGAGAATGTGTGTGTGTGTGTTTGTGTTTGTGTTTGAGAGTGTGTGTGTATGTGAGAGAGTGTGTGTGTGTATGTGTATGCGAGAGAGTGTGTATGTGTATGTGAGAGAGTGTGTATGTGTATGTGAGAGAGTGTGTGTATGTGAGAGAGTGTGTGTATGTCAGAGAGAATGTGTGTATGTACAGTATGTGCGAGAGAATGTGTGAGTGAGTGTGTGTGAGAGGGTGTGTGTATGTTTGAGAGAGAATGTGTGTGTACTGTATGTTTGTAAGAGAATGTGTGTGTACTGTATGTATGTGTGAGAGAGAAAATGTGTGCATATGTGTATATATGTGTACGAGAGAGAATGTGTACATGTGTGAGAGAATGTGTGTATGTGTGTGAGAGAAAATGTGTGTAAGTGTATGTGTGTGCATGTACTGGTTATGTATGTATGTATGCATGTGTGTGTATGAGAAAGAATGTGTGCATGTGTGAGAGAATGTATGTATGTATGTGTATGAGAGAGAGTGAGAGTGAGGTCTGGGTTACTCATCTCACCTTAGTAGCTTCCTTATCGTCCTCACCACCTCATAACCTGCCTCATCTTGCCCACCCTCACTATCTCACAGCCTGCCTCATCTCACCACCCTCACTATCTGGGAATCATGCCGTCAAAATTACACCAGATAAGAGAGAACACATCGATATATCTCCCTTCAATACCTTTACAAACAAATAACAGAGTCTCTCCTTCATCTGTATAAGTAAAGTGATATTGGATGCCATTCAGGAGGATCAATAAGGGCCGTGGTAGTATCAGTTGGGGATTTGGATTCTCTTATTTTCCGTGTATAAACTTTCTGGTGATGGTTCCGATCCCACTACATGACATGTGTCTCTACATGAATTTAACCCGCCCCATGCACGACCTAAATTATTCCAAAGTAGCCTTAATTTTATTAATGAGCGTGTTCGTGGTCCAAATTTGAAGCCTTTTCATGACCTAAAATCATCTTCAAGTTGCCAAGCTTCGTGAGCTATTAAATTATCCTCCAGGTCAGATAGTGAAGAACAATTAATATAT
Source organism: Petrolisthes cinctipes (assembly GCA_033782935.1). NCBI lineage: Eukaryota > Metazoa > Arthropoda > Malacostraca > Decapoda > Porcellanidae > Petrolisthes > Petrolisthes cinctipes. Next base: position 54,699 of record JAWQEG010006515.1, read on the forward strand.
ACATTAATTAACAGGGACTCGCGCCCCCTTGGGGGGATTCCCTCTCTCACACCCTGCCCTTCTTGTTTCATTAAAATTTTAGAGATACTCGTATATGTCAAAATTTCGGAAATTATATTGTATCCATCTTGTTCCCATTCTCCCTCTGTAAACCGTAAAAGTGAGAGAGAATGGGAAGGGGAGTGGATGGTGGGGCATTACATATCCACTGGACTGCATTATAGTAGTCACATCACATTGCTATTTCTTTTACTTTCTTTCTACTGTAATTCTGAGTATGGTATTCACACTCCAAATGCTGTGAAACTCATGGTTTATTATTACAAAATATTCTTCTTACACAACAAACAGATCTTTATACAAATATTCTATGTAACAAAGTGAAACAGAAAACAGTTTCAAGTAGGCCTACAGTATATTTTTCACACTATACTTGATTTAGGAATTATGAACAATATAACTGATACAATTCAAATCAATAGATTGTGCAAAAATAATTCATTTGATGATTGTTAAATATAGTAACCATTAACCATGAAGATAGTTTCTCAAAAATGACAAATTACAGTACAGTATACATTACAGACAGTAACCCAGAGAGTAGGCTATTGTACTATACCTCTTGCATGTTACTAAAACACAGGAAACTAATCAGTATAAAATAATATTGTTAAATAAATCAATATTCCAATAGTTATATGTGCTACACATATAGGACTACTTTGAATAAACCAAGGCCAGTAATAGCAGCCATATACTAGTAGGAATACAGTAATGAAAATTTGTAAAATAAATTATGCAACAAAAGAGGAAGGATGGACTTAAAAAAAATAAACAAGTATATTATGTGATGTTGGTACTATATTATATACCATATAGCCTATATAGTACACTACCAGTACAAAATTATAAAGTACACAAAATATGGTATTCTTTTCATAACTTATTCAGTACTAGCAAAAGTAAAGAAGTACACAGCAAGCCAAAAGCAATGGTATGCCTGGGACTGCCGGCATAAGCACTGACAGCGTTCCATCCACCACACTGTTGGTCCAGGTCATCATGGCAGTACAGGTCACAGTCTGCCACCAGTGCCTCGGGTCCCACCGCACCCCTCCAACTATCAAAGAAAAAAACAGGTTTAAACTGAGTTGTGGCAGGAAACTCGTGGATATGCATATCTGTTGCTGGAAGAGACAGAGATAAAAAAGTCTATCATTGCTGCAGTAAAAAAAGTCATGCATCCACTGCTATATAACAGCTCTTTGTAGTCTGCAGGTATTTTTATATTCATGGTACTGTAATTTATTAAATATGGCTTAAACCTGCCATGATTGCCTATTCTATTACAGCAACAGTAATAAGTGCATATATAATGACTGACTGAACATAGGATCATTCACCAAGAATAATTTTCTTGTACAATTATTATAATTATTGCTTTATCATAATTTGAACAGTTGAATTTTCCACTGTGCTAGACTGGAATAACTATACATGACCCTTATTTATGGTCAGGAGATTAACTTGTTTACCTGTGGTCTATGAGCCAAATATATACAGTACTGTACAGTATTATGTAGACAGTCACAGTCAAACTTTATTACATGTTTATCTGCATCTACACCCTAGCCTCACCCCACCCCACCCAATCAGCTTAACTGGACCTTGATAACATTATTCACACACCCATGCCCACAACACTTACCTACATCCACAGTACACTCTGCCCGTTTTGAGAAGCTTGACCAGAATGAGGTCAGTTGTGGCAGGGTGAAGGCGAGAACAGTTCTGGTAGCAGTCAACCACATCAACACCATCACCTTCCAAATATAAGGTCAATACCAGGGACTCATTCACTCTTTCCTCGTCGTAGCATCCCAGAAACACGAGTGTGGGTGACGAGGGTGAGTCTGGATGGATAATGGTGGCAGGAGTGGTGACGTTCACAGGAGAAAGAGAAGATGAATCATTGTGGATGCTGGTGATATTGCTGCTGCTGGCTTTGGCTGTTGCATTGGAGTTCCTGCTGCTGCTGAACGTCTTAGTTGGGGCAGTTATTGTTGTTGTTGTTGGAGTTGTTGTATTGATGGTGTTTAATTCAAGTTCAAGTCGTTCACAATGGCCCACAGCATCATTATGGTGAACAAGATATACACTGAAGGTTTTGTCACTCCCGCACTTCTGATTATCAACGTCAGGACAAACGTAGCAGTCATAATGGTCTTGAGCCAATCCAGACCCGTTACCTAGGGCTAGTTGACTGCCACACCCACAATTCAGGAGTTCGTTGACACCCACAAGTTTCACCAATACTAATTCCGTGTCAGGGTAGCTATGAAGACATGCACTTGCACAAGTCACAGCTGAACGCTCCTCTTGGCGAGATTGTAGGGTGTTAGTAATGTAGATCCAGTCTAGATACTGATCCTTAAAACATCCATAGTGGTTGAGACACACAGTATCCAGTCCAGAGCCAAAGATCGTCAGTAAAATCAGCACAATACACAAGGAGGCAACAGTCGCCATTACGGACCTCTTCAATGAATGAATGACTATAATTACCCTGCAGGTTCAACTCCGAGACTAGTTGATACTGATAAAGAATAATTATACCAGTGGTATATACTGGGTCCTGGGTGCTGTCAGTGTTATCTTTATAGCTTTATCTTATCTCATTGCACCTTTTGATGTTTATCCCCAGGAACCTTTGGTGGTGTGAGTTATGGGTAAATTTGGGTAATGAACTGAGACCAGACAGAAATCCGACACGGTCCGAGCATTTTTTTAATGCTATGTTTTATCAGAGATGTCAATAATACTCAGTATCACAGTATGCTTTTACAGAGCTATAATAATCACGAAAGCGTTATGAGATCGCCACGGCAGCGTTAAAAAGTTATCACGATAAATTATCTACTGCATTTACCCCCACATGCCCCTGGAGGGTTGGGAAAAGGAAGTGACCGAAGTGGTCACCTACATTTTGAATCTACATCAAATGAAAGAAACCTCAATTACAAACTATTCGCCGTATTCGAACTTCTAGTACTCACATCTGTCTCTCTTTCTCTCTCAGCTATAGATAGAGGAATCGTCTGTGATGTATTGGTACTTATACGTCCGAGTACCCATACTTCTCTCCATCTCTCTGTCCAAATATTTGCGAATAAATGTATGTCTTTAAATATATGAATTCATTCTTTCATTTCGTAACACCATAAAGAACTTCTCTGCTCATCACTCACCAACTCCACTAATCTTTCTCACATCCTGTCAATGACCTTTCTGCCCTGCACCTTACATCCTCACTACACGTTTAAGATATTTATACCTCTGTAGCTTTTAGTCACTCTGCTCTCCCTTATTTTTGTAAAGGGGTACAATAATGCCTTCCTCCAGTCTTCAAGTAGCCTAACTCACCAGCAGATATATTCTCCTCAACTCTAGGGCATCTCAGCAGTCACTTCATCCACTCCTGCAGCTCTACCATTCTTCAAATCCTTCACCACTTCTTCATCTCTGCCATAGAGATCTCTACTGTACACTTACTCTTAGGCTTGTCCTCTCTGAGCTCCTCTAAATTGATAAAATTCTGAGTAATGTAAATGTTTCCATTAAAACTGGTAAACAAATAAATGCTACATGTATCTTCTTTCCTAAATGGATGGAAAAATAATCATCTACGTCTGCTAAGATTCCAGATCTACTCATACTTCTCAATATTGTAATCCTTGAGCTCTTCTTTACAGGCACCAGAGAAGGAATCGGGCAAAACATCACTTTTTCATCACATCTTTATTCAGGCTATTTTATGTCTTGATTTATGCAATTTTACAGGTAATACGTGCTCCAATTAGTTTAGACAATGATTTAGATAGAGTACAGTACATTAATCATCATTAAGGTGGCATGTTAGTACGGTCAAGCAGATGGCGATTTTATATTAGCGACTTCACAGATGACGACGAGATGGATATAATCTTAGCGAGACATGCAGCATGGATAGCGATACCAGATAAGAGACGAGCACTGGCTACTCACCACAACAACACTTATTTATGGCCTTGCACTGTATTAATAATTCCTGTTTACTATAATACTTGAAGAGCAAGTTGTAGCATTTTAGAAGATTTATTGTAATAGTAATAAATGATAGTTTTTGGCCAGACTTTTTGAGTCTCTATCCATGCGCCCTACTGTAAGGGTCCAAGTCTCATGCTACCATAGGTTTTTTGTGTTAGTTCACTTTATGATCACATTTCCAAGAATGTAATCCAATCATGAAGCTAGTATTACCTGTACAATCATTTAATCATGATGCTGAGTTTACCAAAAGAAAATGTATTAAAGGCACATGCATTATTATTATAAATGGAGGACATGTATTTATATTTTGCAGATCTTCTTTAAATATGCTAGTACAGTATTATCTTCTTCAGGTGTTCAGACATAGAATAAAAATGCCTCATAAACAATTGCAGTGACAAAAGTTATATAAACTTTTGCCTATAATTAAAATTCTCATAACAATCAACTCATACACCAAAGCTTATACAATATAACAATTACCTGCACTTCTATATGGAAAAGAGGCTTAAGGTGAGGTTCATTTGAAGGTGAATTGAAAGGTCTGTTTCCTCTCAACTGTGCCATGATACAGATGATCCCCAATTAATACCATTGAAGGCATCAGTTTTCTAGTACTGTTTTGAGGAATCAGCAAACTTCCAATTTACCAACAAGAGAATCTCCCCTTAAATATAAAACACGTGTAAATGCATTCCAAGTGTGTGTGTGATTATGTGTAATTCAGTTTTCTATAAATTATAGAATTTTGAGCATTGCAAATGCTTCCATTAAAACTGGCACACAAGTAAATGTTATATATAATTTCTTTCCTAAATGGATGAAGCAAGGATCATAAACATCTGCAAAGTTTCCAGATCTATTCATACTTCTCAATATATTCCTTTATCTTATCTTCACTGGCACCAGAGAAGGAATCAACCTGAAAATAAAGCAGGTTTATCAATATCACTAATGTATGAAAAGTTTGTTGTTGCTGTTGCTATAGTTCCCTGGACTGTCTGCCTGCAGTCTGGTTGACAGAAGCTGTGCTGAGGCTAGGACTCCCAAAAAGGAGCCAGGGAGATTTGTTTGTAAGAAAGCAATGGAAAAGGGGACTACTGGCTCATGGGTCTCTTCCATTGCCTTCTCACAAACAGATCTCACTATCTTCCCTTTTTAGGGGCCTGAGCATCTGCACGGCTACGGTCAACCGGACTAGGGACTGTTCAGCTAGACAGTCTGGAGCTACAATAAAATGCATAAAGGAAACAGCATAATAATAATGTAAGCTGCACTAATTTGAGGGCCATACATCATCTTCAATTATATTAATACTGTACCAGACAATACTGAAAAGCCATCCAGGGACCTTCTGACATCAAATAGGGTAATCATGTTCCATCTGACTATTGTACCATTAGGATACAGTAACAAGTAAACATTGTTTCATAAAATATAATTTTTGGCACTGAATGTGTTAGTGATAAAATACTTTTAGTACCATAAGCTTCTACTATTTCTACTGTGATGCCAACTATCATTATGCAACAAAAACTAGTTGCACTGAGCAAGAAACCAACTTTTTTTTTATATAATTGATAAAAAAAGCAACATTCTCTCACCTTCTTTCCATTCTTGAAAAAAAGAAATGTAGGCATGCAGGTAATCTGGTACTCCTGTGCCACTTCCTCATTTTCATCAACATCCACCTTCAAGAACACCACATTTGTCTTCACTTTACTCATGGCCTGTAAAAGTAATTCATCATTAATTATTTTGGACAATAAGGCAATGCTTCCAGGTTTATATACAAAATGCATAATTATAGGATATGAAAAAAAATGTTAACTGTAATCTTATCTGGCATTTTTTTCATGATGTGCCACTGTTAATACCAAAAGTGAAAGAAAAGAGTGATCAATGGTGGTCACAGCTAACCGAAAGACTAGGGACCATATTCAAGAACATTCACGGTGCATGTGATCATGTGGTACCGGTACGATGGCTCCATTGTTTGTCTACGGAACCATGGTATCGGTACCCCAAATGTTGTTGAATAAGGCCCCGACGGTAACCGACGTAATCATAATATAATAGATTAAGACAGTATACATGTAAATATAATAGCTATAATAGATCAAGTAAACAAGTACTGGTAAATATAATAGCTATAATAGATCAAGTAAATATAATTATAGATCAGGTAAACAAGTAAACAAAATTGCTCGGTCTTCTCTGCAACATGAACACTAACTAAAGCCTTGTACTGTACAATACCTCCAACTTTGGTGCAATAATCTTGCATGGACCACACCAGGTTGCATAGAAGTCAACGATAACCAGCTTACCCCCGGCCTCAGTCAACTGGGCCGTGAAATCATCCTGTAAAATAACAAACAATAACAATAATAATAATAATAATAATTCCTAATTGAACAGGAATATTAATTTTGTGCCATGAAATCATCCTGTAAAATAATAATAATAATAATTCCTAATTGGATAGGAATATTAATTTTGTGCCATGAAATCATCCTGTAAAAAAACAATAATAATAATAAAATTCCTAATTGGACAGGAATATTAATATAACAAACACATTAATACCGGTAATAATAATTCCTAATTGGACAGGAATATTAATTTTTCTTATCTGCAATAGTAGGGACATTCAAAGCTCACCGGTACAACATTAGGAAAAGTTTGACAGCTTATAATACACCATTAGGAAAAGTTTGACAGCTTATAAGAAGGTAAGCCAAGGCACGTCATGTACAGCTTAAAAAATTACATCACCACGAGTTGTATATATATCCATGACTCGTAATAAAAAAAAAAAAGTTTTGGCATTATGTTATTATTATTATTGATTGTCAACTTGCCTTAGAAGTGCACTGATGGACCATTTTGCCTGAGGTGATGTGGTGGTGATGCGGCTTTAAACAACAGATGTGGACTGGCTACTACTATGAGTAACTATAGGTATGTGTGTGTGTGTGTGTAATAAGCCACAGGATGGAATGTGTGTGCTGTGTGTAGTCAGGTCAGCAGAGTTGCCATTTGCTCTGTGTGTCTGTGTGTGTGTGTTTCTGTGTTGTCAACTATATTTTCATTAAAAGCGCTAATATGGTCGAAGATAAGGGCTAGATTATAGGTAAAGTGTTAATAATTTTGCGCTATATTGCATTTTAATGCCTTGTAAATTTGAAAATAAAGACCTCTAGATAATGTGTAAATTCGCTAGATCTAACGGGAAGTTTGCTAAGTTGGCATCACTGTCAGTATGTTGCTGTGTTGGCCAGGTAACCACTAAACAAACATACAATACATTACGTAACTAGTTATATATATGGTCGATCATGTTCAGATAAAGACCTGTTATTATTGTAAGTTTTGTCCAAAGTTGCTACTACGCCTGTATTCTGTAAGAAGGATATTGTATTTTTCATTTTCGATTCTGGCAACTATACCCGTACAGAAAGTGGAGAGTGTAGCAAGTATAGCAAGTGCTTGGACTGTGACTAAGCAACAAGAACAAGCCGACAAAAGTCACCACTCACCACCAAATACGGCTAAACAAGTCTCCAAGCGATAGAAAGGCTTGTTAAATCAAGGAGATAAATGACAATAAGCAGATTAAGCACAGTACACCAGGCGACAGATGCGAGTTGGAAGAAAGATGCACCACGCCCCCGGCGAGATTTAGAAATACGTCCAGAACCATCCAAATAATCTACATCGTCACCCTCTAACACTATAAAAAAAATAAATCAATCGCTTCGGCAACTTCTCCAGCAGATAGAAACACTATAGTACAAGTGTTGAGGCTCTGTAAATATAATATTATGATATATATATCTATAGCTCTGAGCCACTCTCACTATATCTCACTACCTCTGGGAACTCTCCCAAAGGGGTGGTCATGGCAGAAGTGCCCAGATCTCCCTGTTCAAGCACTCCTTCCTTTCATGATCGGGCTCACCTCTTCATATATATTTTTTTAAATTTCTAATGACATCAGCTACGAAATATTTCAGTTTTATTCACTTACAGTTCAACTTTTTGAAAGCTTGCATGCATAGTATGAAGTACCAATCTATATACAGTATATCATCTGTTTTTAATAAGATAATCTCAGGAGTGTCAGCAACTTTTGAGAAAATGGACATTATCACTCATTGTGCAATCAATTGCTACTTCTTTATCAAAGAGCGATCCCCCTAACGAAATCCACCAGTACAAGGTGGCTAAGCTAGGGAACAATGTTCCTTCCTACAGCATGGTCAAGATATGGGCAGTTGAATTTATACAGGGTAAGGAAGGCTTGGAAGATGACCCCCATGAAGAAAGGCCTTCCACAGACACCACACAGGAAAACACTGACAAATTCATGACATGATAATGTCACATAGACCAACAACTGGTACTAGCATTACATTGCCACAGAGTTGGGCATTTCAGAGGAAAGATGTGGGTCAACTATTAATAATCATTAATAAACAACAAAGGTTTCACCCATTTGGGGCCGAAAATGTCCTCAGACTGAACAAAAGTGACTCTGGCACATTTCATGGGATAATCTTGTGGTTCTTAAGGCTGATTGAGAGGGATTTCTTCAGCCAAAGACAAGACAATGAAAATATGAAAGACCTCCAACTCCCAAAAAAGCCAAGACAGAGATATGTCTGATGGGAGAGTGATATCCTTTGTGTTTTGGGATGCAGAAGGGGTTCTACTAGAATTTTACCAGGCAAAGTATCAAACTGTCACTGGTACGTTTGTGAAAGGGAGTTTCTTCACCTACATGGGGTCCCTCTTACCCTAGCACACACCTTGGTCTATTAATGGAAGAGAGTTATGAATGAATAATAGTAACATATGTAATGACAAAAATGGTTGCTAGATAAGTTGCCAGGAAAGTTTAATCATAATGTATAGGATATTGAGGGTTTCCATGAGGGTAAAGAAAATTTCTTCTGCAACTGTACCTATAATGCTTGTCTCTTGAGCCATGTAGAGGAAAAAATTAAGAAATATATGATGAAAGGAGCCAACAACTACACAAGTAGGGAAAGAAGGGAAGCTCTAGGAGAAAATGGACTGTATCATAAAATAAAATAAAGGTGGAAATAAAGTGGTTTTGCATTGAAGGTTTACTGTAATGAAGTTCTAGTCAATATACAGTAGTGTCGGGTAAGAATGGTACAAGTAGTACAGAAACTGAATTACAAAACTGCAGACTCATCCACTTTTCACTGCTCAGTCGACATTTATAAATGAACACCTAGGTATTCTAATTCTGCATACATAAATAATATGAAACCAAATCTCATAATATATGACAATACTGTATTAAAATGATTAACCTACTCTTATGTGCAACTTTTATATCCTGAAGTGAAAACTCTACTTATCCTTACACAATAAATACTTTGCCCAAATATGTTGAGAAATTTGTTTTAGCTTTATACATTTTACTTGGAAATGCGGTTTCAATACTATGAAACCGACAGAATATATAAAAAATGAAATCACCGAGAGAAGTACAGCACCGTACATGTAACTAGATCCTAAAATGTAGTTTTCAGAAAATTAAGCAGCATACAGCTCCATTATGCAACTGTTGTGTGTATTACTTTCAATAATATGTAAAAATAAGAGCCATTTTAAACATATAAAAATCAGAAGCCAAAGATAGTGCCACACTAAGTGTACATTGGTTTATCAAGTTGATACATGAGGTAAAACTCTGTACAAACCTTTACAATTTTGGCTTCAATATTTTCAAGCAACTTGAATGTGGCCAATAATGAATCAGATATATACTGGTAATTATTATTAGTATTTACTCATCTTTCTTCACAGGCTAAGCAAGCAATTAAAATTCATCTCCACCACACATCAAAATCAGTCTTCAACCAGAGGGAGCTACTTTATCCCAGTTTTCATCACTCACTCAGTTCATCACTTAAGCTGTCTTTCTCGCTATCAGATGTTAAATCAGACTCTGAGCTTATTTCAATATCAGAATCAGAGTCCTCCATTTGTAATGCTGCTGCTGCCCCTCCCCCTGCTGCTGCTGCTGCGGCTGCCTCTTCTTTCTTCCTTCTTTTCTTCTCTTTTTTCAACTGTGCCCTTTTTGTGTACATGTCAATAATTCTCTGTACTTCTTCCTGCTCAGTGACAGCATCTATGGCTTTTCCACCTTCTACATCAAAGTCGCTTTCAAAGCTTTTGCTTCTTCGCTCTTCCCCTGACATATCTCCCTCCTTCTTTTTCTTCTTCTCCTTCCTTCTTGTTGCAGCAGCAGCCACAGCACCAGCCACTTCAGGATCTGCTTCCAACTCTCTCATGGATCTTTCAGCTCCTGCCTCAGCCTCTACAGATGCTGCTTTCATCAGTGCCTCAACCTGCAAGTTCATACATATCATCAACAAATGTCAACTTCTAGCTTCCTACCATTTGAACGGGGAATTAAATGTAGTGACAACTCATTTTATTAATAAACTTTGTAAATGTTATTCGTTTTTCACTGGGAAGGGGTTGGTTTTCTATCTCTTAAATAACTAGGCCACTGTAGCACAGCTTAAGGCCCCAACAGCCCTGAGTGGGGTAACATGGGACAAGGATGTTGCCGTTGCTTTAAATGTTATTACATACAGGATCACTACAGCATCTCATTCCACACCAATAATCCTGTCATGAAAATCATATGTTCCATCTCTCACCTCATCCATACTCATGTCATCCAAATCCTCCCCAAGTGTAGTATCCATCTTGGTGTGTGATGCGCTTGAGGCTTGTGGTGGTAGACCAACTGCTCCAGCAGGTGGCATGGAAGGCCTGGCTCCCCCGCCTTCACCTCTCAAACGAGCAAGACGGGCCTCCAGTTCATCATCAGCATTAGGTAGACGGGCCTCCAGAGATGCCTCCTCCATTACCTACAACGTAAACACAGTTGTGGTAATCTATTCAAAATCAAACTCTCAGAGTAGCTGCTCTATATATGGTTCCACTCCATTTTTCACATTCAACATAGTTATGTATTTGCACATACCAGTTTTCACATAACATAATTCAATACCCACAAACACAATACAGTCAAATCATGAAAAGAGTTATAATAATTCTAATTTCCATTCCTTAGTGTTTTAATCCAAAATTACCAAAATCCATTGCTTCTTATATGGGAAGCATTTTTTTGTATCATATACAAGTGATACTTAACCATTGGGTCGTGACTCAAATTATCCTAGGTTGTCAAGCCATAATCAGTGAGTCACCAAGATACCGGTACTGCAAATCTTTTTTGAAAGGTTGTGTAAGGCTAACTTAAATGTACAGTAATAGGTAAAACAAAATTGGACTGAGCTTCTTTACGACTCTCTTTTAACTCACAGTGAAAGATAATGGCATTCAAGTCATATCATCATACAAAATTAAATGAAACATAATAAAAAGGCACTAATGGTATATGTTATCTTCTGAGAACAACATTCCAAACAACTTTAGCATTATAAAACAAGGTAAGTAACAGTAAAACATGTATATAACTGAAAAGTACACAATTACACAAAATATTAACAACGTGAGCAAAAACAAAGGAATACAAAGGACATTCAAACAGCAACAGACCTACTGGTCCTTACGGGGCTGCTTGATTTTGCTATTCTATCTAACCTACAAGAGTGAGGGAAAGTATAGCAAAGAAGAAGGCTCCTCCCCACCCACCACTCCCTCCAGCCGTAGCTGGCAGGAAATGAAAAGATACCATTTACATTTGAGTGAAGTCTCATGAGTATATAGGATACACTATACTATAGGCTCCAGTAAGGTGTAATTCCTATAATGTATTTTGTGACTAAAGGCTCCACACTCTAGCCTGCAAACTTTTCAGTTATGAACCAATTCATGAGAGAAATTTCTTAAAAGGAAAATGCACAATAAATATACAGTTAGGATTAGTTTTGCCTGGTTGGATGATGTGATGGCATCATGTAGTTTGCTTACTTGTACGAGGAGATCATCAGATTGCTGTCCTTGAGTTCTGGTGTCTGGACGGTTGTATGCTCCAGCTGATGATGACGTTGCATAGTGGTTGGCAGGGAGGCCCTTGAGGTTGGCAAGGCGGGAGACCATTTCTTCCTCAGTAGGGAGCTCTTCATTCTGGGACTGACGTAGGTGTTCCAGGCGCTGTGCAATTTCCAAGTCAGCCTGATAAATAAATAGCATTTATAAAATTGTGTGATTTGATCCAGTTTCAGAGACTGAGGGACCAAATAATTCAATTTTTCACTTACAATCTTTGGGCTAGGGCAGAAGTTGTTAAACTATGGAGAAGGAGCCACATGTGGCTCATAGAGGCACTTTTGCAGCTCGAGGAGCTTTATAAACAATAATAAATTCTTTCAGAATGAAGGCAACATATAACAAATTAAACGCAACATTAGATTATTAATTCAGCTTTGAAAAAATCAATACTTCTGTATCAAGATTGAACAATATCACCTTAATGTTTTGTTTAAAATTAGAAGTACAATAGATTTGGGTTTTGAGACAAACTTCCAGTCTTGAGGGTTGATGACCTCTGGGCTAAGGGTCACCTACTTATACATTGTATTTAAAAATATCTATTACACTAGATAGCCTAATTACCGTTTTGGCTTCCTGGTAGAGGCTGTATAAACTACTTGAGTGATAAAAGTCTACAAGGATTGATCTACAGTCGCGGTCAATAATAATCATCCACATTGGGGTGACTCATGTAAAAGTTTTATAGTTTCCCTCAGTTTTTTTGCTGGGAAACTTTACAAAAAATAGGGTGAGCAGCATCTTCTAATTTACTTCAATCAGATACCGGTACTCATTAATCAAAACAATAACATCATATGAAAACGTGAAAACATTAGTGAGCAATTTTTTGAGTTGCCAATATGTGGATGATTATTATTGACCGTGACTGTATATATATATGTTCAGTAGGTTGAAACATACATTTAACACAGATGCACTTGTAGCTTTGTTGAAAACACTCAAACATTAGCTGAAAATAATATTTTATCATGCTTCTCAGAGGATGAAACAATCAAACGATAAATTATATTTGTGTCCTACCTTTGAAAGATTAGCAATACCAGCTGAGGGACCTGGGTAAATAGTAATTGGTGCCTGCTGGGGAACTGAGATCATCTGGAGGCTCTGTTCAAGTGAAGATTTTGATAATTGCTTTCTTAATGGATTTCGATCTGAATCACCCATTGTCCTTTTTTCCTGAATCCTGAAATAAATAAGAAAACCACTGAAAATACAATAACCACCAACTACGGTGTAACAAAATATCTACACTCTTAGAATGGTCAAGCATGCTGAAAAATTGAAAGGGTACTTTTACACCTGCTGGTGCTGATGATAACTGCCAGGTGACCAAACCCCTTCTGTTTGCTGCTTCTGATATTTGGTAGGTCAAGAGTTCACACAGAAATTAACATCTTACGGAAATATGGTGAGTAAATATTATGTTATGTTGCACTTTGTCACTAAAAAACTATATTGTAAAAATGAACAAGTACTATTGTTAAAGTGACTAGCGTAATAGTTAAGTTGAGCTATAGAATTAAAAAAGAAGAAAATTTTCGTTTATTTTTTGTATAACCCATTATTCTCTGTATTTATCAGTTGAAATAATAAAAAAAACGGGCAGCAGTGCATTTTGATCAAGTTTCCACTCCCCCAAGTTTGCCTTGGTTAGGTCCTGGTAGTTTGCCCGTTAGATTCTGGAAGGTCTGCCATGGTCCAGATTAAGTTAGATCAAGACAGGCTAGTTTTAGAACATATAAATATTTAATGTGTTATTTACTTGTTTTACCACTCAATCCTGCCTCGTGGAGGGGGAGGGTCAAAATGCACTGTCGCATAAATACTTCAACACATAAAAACAGGGAATGACAAGTTATACAAGAAAAGCTGAGATAAAATTTTCTGTGGCTCAACTTAAAGTACACCAAAAATAGTATTAAAACAACATGGAAGGAAAGGCACAAAAAAATTCCCCTGGTCACTTTATGATAGTTTACACCAGTTATATTCCGGTAGTTTGCCCAGGTTAGGTCCCGGTAGTCTGCTGTGGTCTACGTTAGGTTAGGTCAGGTCAGGTTAGGTCAGACTAATTTCCAAATTATGTTTGTAAAACAGGGTATCTCCGAGAGAAACACCATAGATGAAAAGTGTCTTAGAATGGTCCAAAACAGTGGGTAATGATACTAAAATATACAATATAGTGAACGGAGTACTTCTCTACTTTTACCAAAAACAAAATCAATGAAACACAACTGAGAAGAAAACCATCGTATAGGAACTGATGTAAAGACTTATCAATCAGACTCTCACCCCAACCGAAGTAAACAAATTCCCCACGAAAAATACATGAACAAAGCTTATATATAACAAAACAAAATGAGTGAACCACCGCCTAGTTTATCACCGTGAAAGACTTAGAAGATAGAACGGTATTAGTACAGAAGTGGACCTTAATTCAGCAGTGTTGCCAGATCCGGCTGGGTCCTAATATTTTACCCCAGTCATTTATTGTACTTTATCACGATTATTTCCCGGTAGTTTGCCCAGGTTAGGTCCCGGTAGTCTGATGCGGTCTAGGTTAGGTTAGGTCAGGTAAGGTCAGGCTAATTTCAAAATGCCCCATTTGAATATGCCCTATCTTGGAAACGGGGCATTTGAGGAAGAAAAACCATAGAAGAAAAGTGTTTTAGAATGGTCCGAAATAGTGGGTAATGACAGTAAAATATCTATTATACAGTAAGGTCCACTTCTGTACCTTTACCGATAGAACATTTGTACAAGTCATTGAGGATTTGTGTAACATTGATTGATTCCCCAGCATTGAACATTACGTCTGACTTTTTCACCTGCTGCTGGCAATGGACCATAATTATTCAAGAACATTCGTGGTGTATACGATGGCGTGCGTGGTACCGATACGATGACTCCATAGACAAACAAACAAATAAACAATTGTGCCATCGTACCACCACACCATCATCGTATACACCTCGAATGTTCTTGAATATGGCCCTATGACTCATGAATGTTCACCTCCATAACATTTAATTAAAGAGAAATCGTAAATATGTACTTGTTTATATTACTCACACACACAAACACAAACACACACACACCTTACCTGAGTATATTAGTAAGAATTTATATCACCACTATCCACAAAAAAAAAAGTAGACACTGGATATAAAATGTACGCACAATAGAGTTTGTTTACATCTAGAGGCAGTGTTGCCAGGTCTGCTTCACGAAATTTCTCCAACTTCAACATCAGAATTTTCCTTTTTACCTCAAAATTACCTGTTTACTCCTGAAGATAATATATACCATCTACTACTTGATATTTCGTCTGGTAGAAATTTTTCCATTTACTCTTAAACAAACTTAATATAATATGCCCATTGGTACAGTCGCGAGCTGATGGGATGGAGACAAGAAGAGCTCACTCATCATGGGGTCGTTTCTACCTGACGAGTTATGGAGAGAGAGAGAGAGAGGTTGTGGAGGGGCTGGTGGAGTGTTGTCACTTCTGACTGGTATAGAACTATCGCACCATCCGCTGAAAGTTTCATTCGAAGCATTCACTGGTGGGAGGGAGAGACGGGGAGGAAAAATGATAGTGGTTGGGGATTACTGTTGGTCGATTCCACAGTGGTATTGGTTTATTAGCTTCTCAACCAACCACAATTTTAGGGCTTCATTATTTTCCAAAAGCTGAGTATCCACATTTACAAAATCTATCCAACAGTAAGATAATGATCACTGCATAATTTACTCACCAAATTCATTAACTAATTAACCCATAAGTCATTTACACGTCTAACATTCTTTTGTTTGCGTGCTTACAAACCACTACCAACCACTGTGGAATCAACCCATAGTATCTAGAACACTTTGTTGGACATGTTATAACTTTTTGAGTCTCACTAACTTTGCCATGAAGGCTGCCACCTCAAAGGTTGTCACCACTGATTATTATATGTTTCACAAATAGTAACTAGCTTTATTCTACTATGTCTACGTGTTAATGATTTCCTTGTTATGGGAAGAAATTTACTTGTAATCCAATAATACACTATATGTAACGTAGAACAAGCTATTTTTTCCCCGTGTGTTAAGTTGGTAAGCCTGCGAAAGCTACAAGGTGTGGGATCAAGCTCCTGTAGTGTGTGTGTGTGTGTAAAGGGAACTGTGGTTCACATGACTCGAAGTCTCGAACCCTCACCTCACCAAAAATAAGCCTATATTCTGCAGGAGAGATTCGATAGTCTCATTCCGTTTCATAGAATATTCTTTTCACATAAAAAATATGGATACTTGTGGTTCTCATAATTTTGTGTAATATTAATTATTGTTGAAACACATTTATCATTGAGTATAGCAATTCCATTAAATAAGTCAAGTTTTATAGACACCCATCCCATTTGATGTTATTACAGTTCTGCTGATATCGAACAATACTTAGCCAACATATGAGAGTAGCCTACTCTTAAAAGTATGATGACAATGCTAAAATTCAATACATATATAGGTTTGTTAATGCGAACTCCATCTCCATTAGTCCCTTCGCCCAAAGTCAACCATAAATCCTCAAGAAACAGAAAACCCCATAACTCGTCAAGTAGAAGCGACCCCATGATGAGTGTGCTCGTGTCTCCATCCCATTAGCTCGCGACTGTACCTCTAATTCTCCATGTCTAGGGAAAATTCTTCATATTTGGCAATACTGTCAGGAGGACTTCTTACACTGTTGCCACTTTCCCCTGGACAACAACCATTATTGCCAGATGCCTCCAGGATCTATCTATATTCATTCCAAATTTTCGTATTAATATGAAATTCAATTGGTGGTTTTCAAAAATCTCTATATAAGTATCTTACTAAGTATATATAAGTATAAATATCTATATAAGTATCTTGTTTTCATTAATGACCTACCACAGGTGGTGGAGTCACCCATTGCACTGTTTGCTGATGACACCAAGATTTACAGAGTAGTGAAGAATGAGCAAGACTGTCACATGCTCCACAAGGACATCAGTCAGCTAGACAAGTGAGCGAGGAAGTGGTAGTTACCTTTTAAAGAAAATAAATGTAAAGTTATGCACTTTGGAAGGGGAAATCCTGGATATGATTACTGGCTTGGCAATGGTAAGATTACAGAGGTAGTGGAGGAAAAGGATCTACTGGTGACATTCGATCAGATGCTGACTTTCAATGTGAATGCTAGCAAAATCGCTGCTGGAGCTAATTCAATATTAGGGATGATTGGTAGACATTTTGGGCATCTGGAGCCGGATCTTTCATGATGCTATATAAGTCAATTGTAAGGCCAAAATTGGAATATTGTATGCCGGTAGCCCAACCAATAGAGTGGAGTTCAGAAGATTGAGAAAGTTTAGAGGAGAGCAACGAGAATGGTGAAGGGTTTGAGAGGGAAGGAGTATCCAGATAGGTTAAGGAAACTTAGGCTCCCATCTTTGGAATTTAGGAGGAAAAGGGCCAGTCTTCTGCAAGTATTTAGAATAATGAAGAAGGTGGATAATCTAGCTGTGGAAAAGTTCTTTGAGCGGATTGAGGAAGTCAGAACAAGAGGTCACTCTCTTAGGATTAGGAAAAAGTACTGTCGGAGCTTTGTTTAGCCAGACGATGGTGTAGGATTGGAACAGACTTCCAGAAGTGACAGTGGCTTATACTACTGTTAATCAATTTAAAGGGCAATTGGATAAATGGATGAGGAATGATCCATTCTTGTATTTGGAAATATAGTTGGTCCGTTCCCCAGTACCCATTCAGGAACGCCTTAGTCAAGACCTCCTGTTATAGAGAGAGAGAGAGAGAGAGAGAGATACCAGCCTCTGTGCTGTATAACTCTTCGATGGAGAGTAATGGTGAGTGAGTAATGAGAAAACGTACTACTTAGAAGTGATAATGTGTTCTCTGTTCCTAGGTGGCTGCAACATGCCTCCATACTCGTATATATTCCACGGAGTTATATGATATACTGTACTGTATACCATATTTGAGGAATGAATCTTATAATTTTACCACTTAAAAGAGAATCGGGGCATCCTGCAATATCTCTTACCTTCTCCTGCTTATTAGAACTAGAACATTACAATTAATTAAAAGAAAAATTAATTAAAAGATAAAGTCCTTTAATTAATTTAGTAATTATTTTACACGTATTTGAAGAAAAGGTAGAATACTTTCCTGCTGGTGTTAATTGTCACTCTCAACTTTCCTCAAACCTGCAGTCCTACAGTTCAGTAAAGATCTCCACATTGTTTAAAGGGTTAAAATTAATTAGAGGGGAAATGACTCCACCAAATGATATCAGTACACACAAACATACTCTCTCTACTGCAAGGAGTCACATCAGCTATTGTTCATATTACACACCTAATATAACTTGCTCTGATTGGCCCACCTCACAAAAAATAAAATGGATAGGCTATATCTGATTGGCTAAAACCCCATCGCCATTATTTCAGTGTTATTATTAGCTCATTACGAGTAGTGCACGTGTGATTTGGCTGATATGAGTTGATAGTGTGAGAGTAAACCAGAATATCATAGATTACACACTCACCAATGTCTCGCTGCATCAGAATTTTCGGTGGATACGCACAAACAAAATTTTCGTAAATATAATTGTGTCCATCTTGTTCCCATTCTCTTTATGTCAAAAATGAGGGAGAACGGGAAGGTTTTGATCAAGAGAATGGGAAGGGTTGGAAAAAGAATGGGAAGGGTTGGAAGGAGAATGGGAAGGGTTGGAAAAAGAATGGGAAGGGTTGGAAAAAGAATGGGAAGGGTTGGAAGGAGAATGGGAAGGGTTGGAAAAAGAATGGGAAGGGTTGGAAAAAGAATGGGAAGGGTTGGAAGGAGAATGGGAAGGGTTGAATGGAGAATGGGAAGGGTTGGACAGAGAATGGGAAGGGTTGAAGAAGAATGGGAAGGTTTGGACAGAGAATGGGAAGGGTTGAGGAAGAAACGGAATGAATGAAAAGTTATAAGGCTAACTTGGATATTTACTTTAAAATACGATAACACAAACATCACGTAGATAAATTTCATTTGTTTTAGCTTCGTGTCGTAAATGTTGGAAACAAAACGAGTAGAAATGCACTCTGCCGAGCTAGACACATAGGCCATGTAGCATAATGAGGTTATAGACATGGTTATGTGTGTGTCGTGGTAAATATTGAAGTAGGGACCATGGGCGTTCTGAGGGGGGTTCAACGGGGTCAGTTCCCCCCGTGAGATATTCCAGTTCTTATTCAAAGATAATGGACTTATTTAAGTGGATTCATACATTCTGTCACTTTATACATTTGATGAACATCATGTAACTCATGTAAGTATATGTCTATTTGAAGTGTGCATATTATAAAACTGCATACAACATTTTTTAATATATAATTTCTTATATTTATCCCACATTACAAAAAAATATACCGACGCCCCTGGGAAACACATTAGTATTTCACTTTTCTTCTTGAGTCTATCCTCTGTAGGGAGGAATTAAGGAGAAGAGAGAAAATGGTAACTGATGGGGCTGCCTTTCATAAATGTAAAACTCCTCTTCCTTGAGTTCGATGCAGAGACAAGAAGGGTGATGACAAATCCTACTTGGAGGAATCAGCTGCTTTATTAGATTGACTAACACTGTACTACCCGCCTTAAATCTGCGTGGATAAAATGTATGGTATAGTACGTGAAGAGTATGTACCAGAAAGATTCAAATATACTCCCAACATATTCAAACCATTCACGTCTATTATATGATACAAGAACACAAGAGAGAGAGAGAGAGAGAGAGAGAGAGAGAGAGAGAGAGAGAGAGAGAGAGAGAATATCCCCACCCCCTCCCCTCCACACATTCAAAACATTCACGTCAAGAGAGAGAGAGAGAGAGAGAGAGAGAGAGAGAGAGAGAGAGAGAGAGAGAGAGAGAGAGAATATCCCCACCCCCTCCCCCTCCTCACATTCAAAACATTCACGTCTACAGGCTATATAATAATTAAAGTAACACAAGGTAATGCAGTATGTGTTGGGTGTTCCTTGGTTTGCCTCCCCTTGGTAACACTAATTAAGAGTCAGCAGTGCAGCCCCGATGTCTTTGATAAGCTGTAATATAATATGCCTTACCTTGCTCGTAATCACTTTCTCCACCCTCTGAAAAGCACATATTGGCACCTTACTGGATCCTGTGATATAATAGTCAGAAAATTGGAGATATACGAGTCCTTCAAATATTGCCACGAAACACACTTGTAGCCTACATCTATATGGAAGGAGCTAGCTTGTTTCGTGGCATGGTCAGGAGGAATCAGACACCTCCAATTTTCATACGTGATTACAGGGTTCTTAAGGAATACTGTGATGTAGTCAGAATTTTGGAGGTTAATGAGTCCTTGAAACATTACCACGAAACACCATTTATATGGAAGGAGTTTGTTTTGTGGCATAATATTGTCAGGAGGAATCAGAAGCCTCCAATTCTCATACAGGAATACAGGGCCCTTAATTAAGCTTCTCCCTTCCTCTGTCTCTTCTAACTTTCTCTGTTACTTATATTTCCTCATTCTTATATCCTTTTTTTCCGTCCTTGTCTCTTTCCTTCCAAAATCTTTATACGTTATCTTCCGCCCCTACTTCATTTGTTTTATCTCTGCTTCGTCTTAATTTCACCTCCTTTCTTCACTTGATTCATACGTAATACATCTTACCCCCCCCCCCCCCCCCACACCCCACCCAATTACCCCTTCCTCTATCCCAGTTCACACCTCCTTCTATAGCCCACATCTCCCTTTTGTCATTCGATCTTTTCTTTCTCCTTCATTCCTTCCTCTTCTTTTTCTTCCATCTATCCATCCTTCCGTCCCTCCCTCCTCCCTTCACTTCCTTCATCCTTCCCTCTGCATGTCCCTCTTACATACATCCCTTTTCCCTCATCATCCTGGAAAGTCAGTTAATTATGGAAGCTTATTACCTTAGTATTTGATTCACCTTTTCATTAATTAATTAGTTTCAAAGATTAAGGCGGAGGTCTATTGTGTAAGGGAGGCAGCAGCCGGCAAGAAACAATGGGCGGAGCCGAGAGGGAGCGGTGAGGGAGCCAGCCAACCAACCAACCAGCCACCCCTCCCTCGCTCCCCTAATTAACATCCGCACGTTTCTTCACCCTTCGATCGCTGTTCAATTAATATTCGAGTCCGGAGTATAAGAGGGAGAGGCCTGACTGGGAAAGGGGGAATGAAGGAGGCCAAGGGAAGGGGGGGTGGAGTGGGGATCAATGGAGTGTAACCCACCACCTCTTTATTATTACACACTAACCAATAATACCCACATTACACCTGTTAAATCAACCAAATCAGAATCGTCCATGAAGGAAGCAAGCACACTCATATAAGGTTTCTTCCATTTGTGAACAGGACCCTTGTATGTACTGTACCTTCCTTCCCCTCTGTGAACGATACCATCTGGGAAAAACTGAAGCTGATCGCAAGTTGGAGATGCAATTGCAAGGCGGTTCGGGAGGTACACGTACAGTAAGGCTTTCCTGTGGCCAGTGCCAATCATTGCGGCAGGTAATGAGTTCCACCGAGAATTAATCCTCAGGTTAATTATCTCAGACTATTGAGAGGGCGAGGAGATATGTGGAGGGACGGTAGCCACTCACACACACACACACACACACACACACACGCACACACCTACCCACTCACATGCACACACACACACACCCACACACACACCCACACCTACCCACTCACACACACCACACCTATACACCACACACCACACCTACCCATTCACACACACACCCACACACCACATCTACCCACTCACACACACCACACCTATACACACACACCACACCTACCCACTCACACACACACACACACACACCCACACACACACACTACACCTACCCACTCACACACACCACACTTCATACAATTATTTGATACGATGTAATAAGGAGAGGCAAGTATAAATCTTTACAGTCAATTTGGTTCTAAGAGTTTATCTATAATATAATTTTTATACTGTAATATCGTATTGAATTGTATCATCTTTTATCTGACTTTCTTTTCTTCACAATCTCTCTGCAGGTGGTTTTCTAGATATCGACTCTCCTCTGTTTTTCTCACTTACTGTTGTTTTTGTCTTTCTCACTTCCAGCCAGAATGAGTGATGAGAGGAAGTTTACTGGTGGGTGTTCTGGCAGGAGTGCTCAAGGATGGATAAGCCTTAGGAATACTTTATTGTTGGCTTGACCGTCTCGACTTGCCCTATATATACTGTACTTAACCCCATGTGTTTTTCCCCTTACACGATCTGACCCCCCTTCCTCAGCTTCTATGTTACTTATACTTACACGCTTATACTCACACTTATACTTACATGATCTGACCTCCTTCCTCTGTTTCGATGTTACTTATACTTACACACTTATACTTACACTTAAACTTACACGATCTGACCCCCTTCCTCTGCTTCGATGCTACTTATACTTACACGCTTATACTCACACTTATACTTACACTTATACTTACACGATCTGACCTCCTTCCTCTACTTCGATGCTACTTATACTTACACACTTATACTTACACTTTATACTTACACGATCTGACCCCCTTCCTCAGCTTCGATGCTACTTATACTTACACGTTTATGCTCACACTTATACTCACACGCACTGACCTCCTTACTCTACTTCGATGCTACTTATACTTACTTACTTAAATCTACAATAGGCAGAATATTACATGTAGCTAGCTGCCTATAAACGTGAGGTACTCCCAGGGGTAAGAAAACACGCATGAGGTGTGAATATATACCTATATCTATTTTAAGGGGAAAATATTGGTATGGGAGAAATGACCCCCCACCCCCCAAGAAAAAGAAAATTATAATGAAGATTTCTGAGAGGGGAACGTGCATGAGATAGAATGTGTTCCCTTGTAGTGAAAAAAAATCTCATCTGTGAGGTTCGTGGTATGGATGGGAAGGGTCGACGAGTTATTAGTGTTTCAAAGTGCTCGAGCCTTCATTCCTCAGTTATGATGAAGGGAAGGTGTTGACTCAAGGAGGAAACTTCAATTGGTCAGTCAGTACACACACACACACAGACTCAAACTCCATTCAGTTAAGTTCGTTCTCTCTTTTCTTATGGGATTTTGTTTGTGTTAAGATCAGCATGGTGGTATAAATTCATTTAGGTTCGTTCTCTCTCTTCCCATGGTGTTTATTTATGTTAAGATCAATATCGAGGATTAATTAAATTAGGTTCGTTCTCTCTCTCTCTATATGGTATTTGTTTGTGTTAAGATTAGCATAGTGGTATAATTTAGTTAGGTTCGTTCTTTCTCATCCTTTAAGATCAACATAGAGTATTAATTCAGTTAGGTTCGTTCTCTCTCTTCCTATAGTGTGTGTTTGTGAGAATTCTTTTGCAATTATCACTCCTCTAGGTTCACCTCACCCCCACCACACCCCACTAACTATACCCCCCCCTCCCCCCCCTGCTTCCCCCCCGCTTCCCCCCCCCCCCCGCTTCCCTACACTCACCCCCATCACACCTATAACACACCCCACTAACTATACACTAATCCTCTACCCCTACACTCACTCCT
>JAWQEG010006516.1:0-27500 GCA_033782935.1 Petrolisthes cinctipes
TAGCCTAGCAATATATTCATAAATTTCAACTCGATATGCATTTCTAAGTAATTATATTGTGTCGTGATAAATAGTGAAAACAAAAGCCTATAATATGGGTTAAATGTCCTGTACAATCCACCGTGTGTTACAAGAACAGTTGGTTGCACTGACACGAGTTGGTCTGAAATTGAAAGGTTTGGTAATCGGTCGTATAACTGCAAGAAGTCTGTAAATCACACTGGCTGCACCTGTTCCATACAACATACATCTTTATAGAACCTTTCAATTCATATCTAAACAACTGCAACATTTTAGAACCCTTCCATCCAAATTCATGCCACTGACACCATGCATTATAATTATATTCTTTCAATCCATACCAATACAAATGCCAACAATATTATAATAGAGCCTTTTGATCCATCCCCTTGATTTTATTATATTATTCATGTCTTCAACTTGCCTCATTTTGACAGTGAAACAACTTAAACTCTCGACTCACTAAGCAGGTCAGTGAGTGTGAGTGTCTGCGGTCGGTCAGGTTGGTGGTATGTGTTCGTCACCACGCTGGCCATATGTTTTCCCCCTGGTGGAGTCTAGTCAATTAAGCTTGTATATATAGGCCTAAATGTTTCCCAGGGGAGGTTATATACACTTATTTAGGTCAGATGGCGCAAGGTAGGCAAAGTAAGGTTAGAAGTAAAATATTAAAGGACATTAAATAATAAATGAATAAACACTACAGATGTCTCATTGAAATTAAAGGCAAGAAAAATAATAATCAAAAGTCCATTATACAATAAATTAATAAACTCAACAGATTGAAAGTTGACGTGATAGAGGAGTGTACACCTTGAATTTCATTGGATGGAAATGTACAGTACTTGTTCTAGTGTTATTTTTCTGTCCGTGTGAGTCAGTTGCCAAAAGGGAAGTATACGGAATAGCCGCTGTGTAAGATAGTGTTCTGGGCGAGTCATACCCACTGCCACACCGGATTACGTCGTTGGATTCGCCTTTTTTGTCAGTTTTATCGCCTGGAACCTTTACGTCAGGGAACGTCACAATGCGGCCTTGACGTGGTGAGTTCCCTTAGGCACAACCCTCCTAGGAATACGAAACTATGGCGTGAACCCTCTGTAACTTGCCACATGTAGGTGAAAACGCAACCCTGGCCGCGGCTCCTATAAAGAGTGCATGTTGTTGGTTGCCTTGGGTTATAGAGGCGTGGCTGATTCCTCACTTATTTCATCACTAAGCAATCACCAACAGCTTACTTACCGCTTTAGGCACGTTCTGGAAAACGGTGTAATAAGGCAGACGTTCAGTTGTTTACACTCAATATGACAGCCGGACCGTGCAGTTTCCACACTCCCACGTTAACCACTTTGCGTGCAGATTATTTTCTTGACTATTATAAAGCCATTGGTCACTTGAGGCTTGATTTGTGGATTCCAGAAAATGTCACAACCCGTCCCAGATAGAAACTAATGTGTACCTATATTGAGGAAGTTTGTTTCGTGGTACAATCAGGAGAAATCACCAGCAACTAAATTCCGACTATAGATCACAGGAGACCTTATAGCAAAACACACAGGAAGTTGTCGAAGAAAAGAGGACACGGCGCTTGTTACACTTCCACTTATCGATCTGTCCTTGGTGGGGGGAAAGATTATGGTTCTTGACTGTACCTTGATCCCTTCTAAAAATATAAAGAAAAATGTGTATACAACGCATGATAGAAAGTCCCGGAAACAATGGAGACTCGAGAGTGTTTACAGTTCAGAGTGTAAATTAGTTAGAAAAAAAAATCCACCTACGTAATAATTGTGATGTGATATGTCTACTTTAATTAAGGGTGATTTCTGAGTTACCTGTCTGCCATTTAAAATTCATGTCATAAGTAATTGGTTATATTGAGAACATAATACGGTTTAATGAATTGGTTCAGGCGAGTGTAAAGATAGTGTGGATAAGAAACCTTCATTATTTTGTGGTGCTAGGTTTGGTTAAGTTAATTTTCGTCACTTTTTGTTTAGGTTAGGATGGGATAGGATAGAATAGGATAGGTTAGGTTAGGTTAAGTTTGGTTTTACGTGACTTTAAACTGCCTGGTTCCCAACAATCCCCTCCCTCTCAGTACTATGGGTAAGGATAGATTAAGTTAGGTTTTGAAAAGATAGGTTTGTTCAAGTTCCACTGTGTTAGGTTAGGTTAGGTTATGAAAAGATTGGTTGTTTAGGTTCCACTGTGTTAGGTTAGGTTAAGTTAGGTTCCGTTAGGTTATGAAAAGATAGGTTTGTTCAAGTTCCACTGTGTTAGGTTAGGTTAGGTTAGGTTATGAAAAGATTGGTTTGTTCAAGTTCCACTGTGTTAGGTTAGGTTAGGTTATGAAAAGATAGGTTGGTTCAAGTTCCACTGTGTTAGGTTAGGTTAGGTTAGGTTAGGTTATGATAAGATAGGTTTGTTTGGGTTCCACTGTGTTAGACGAGTTTAGACGTGGCTTTAGGCTGCCTGTACTACCCTACACCACCACCACCCCGCCCATTACCCAAGGTTATAACCCACTATGGGGCCATTGACTCGCAATTCATAGAACGGCTGTCGTATTTATGAGGACTCAAGGCAGTTTCAACCAGATAATGTGAAGTAATGAAGTTGCAGCTGATGAAGAGAAGGCCGTCAAGTCATAAAACACACCTACAGTCTTATTGTTGGGGATAGTCCACTCCTTCATGTCCTATTTGCTCTGTACTTGCTCTGGTGTACCTGATGAATGAGAGAGAGAGAGAGAGAGAGAGAGAGAGAGAGAGAGAGAGAGAGAGAGAGAGAGAGAGAGAGAGAGAGAGAGAGAGAGAGAGAGAGAGAGAGAGAGAGAGAGAGAGAGAGAGAGAGAGAGAGAGAGTGTAATGTGTGTGTGTATGGGTGTGTAAATTTGAACGCATGAATGATTTGTTTGATTGTGTAATATATATTTGTATGTGTGTGTGTGTGTGTGTGTGTGTGTGTCATTGTATATGTGTATTGTGAGAGGAGCAGGTCAACTGAGCTCCTTCTCGCTCCAGTTCCCCTCGTGTGCAGGAAACAGTCATTACATACCAGGCTCCTCCTCAGCCCCCAGTCCCCTCTCCCCTTCCGTCCCTCCCGACATATTTCTCAAATTTACTGCCATTCTGAGGCCATTATTAATAGTCTTTTCCCAGGGAGGCCTACATTGATTAGTTTAGCTTAGCTTTGGCTTGGTTACGTTGGGTTAGGACCGGTTATAGGCTGGTGTTGGTTAGAGTAGGATAGCTCTGGTTTGCTTGGGTTAAATTTGATTGGCTTGGATTAGGTTAGACTGGTTTTGTTTATGTTAAATTGGTTTTGGTTAGGGTATGTTAGATTGGCTTGGGATAGGTTAGAATGGTTTAATTTAATGTAAATTCAGCTGTGGGTTGTTTAATTTGGTTTGAGTTAGATTAGATTCGTTTTTGATATCTCTGGTTGGTTTAGCCACAGTTAGGTTAGCTTGAGGTAAATTAAATTGATTTTTGAAAGGTTTAGGTTTGTTGTTTAGGTTTTTTAAGCTACAATGGGACACTTACATCACAGCCTTAACATTCAGTATACACCCACAACTCTACTACACATTGTACAAATTCTACAACAGTCACACCTCGACCATCACAGCCACAACCCATTACCATACCTGCACTCACACACTCTTAATTAAGTTCAACACCCCTGTATATGCTTATACTCCTGTCCCCTTGACCACCACACCCATCCACCACTACTACCAACACCCACACACCTACTGTATACTCTGCCACCAACACCAGACCTTACACCCACCCACCTCTGCTACCAACACCCACACACCTCTACTCTGCTACCAACACCAGACCTTATACCCACCCACCTCTACTTTGCCACCAACACCACAACTTACACCCACACACTCACACAACCACACATCGTTACTCTACCACCAACCCCACAACCAACATCAACACACCTATAACCCACACACCTCCCACCATCACCACACCCACATCACTAGTACCGTTATTTAAGTCCCCCATTCCACTACACCACCACTACTACCACCCTCACCACCACCACCACTACACCGTACCGTGCCATCGCCGTACTGCACCTACATCACGTCATCGCTCCACTGTCTATCATCACTTCACGCCTCACTGGGCTGCTCGACTCTCAGGTAAACATCGCTCACGATTCAACACATCGAGAGGAACTCGGTGATCGCAGAGCATGACGTTTTTACACCTGAATCTTAATTTGCATAAATTATATATTTTTTAAAGAGATTAAGGGGGTATAGAGCACATTGTTTTGGGTGGTAAATCTGGAACAAATTATTCCTCCAAACTTTTCCAGGCAACAGGATACCATTATTTTTCTTCATCTGGGTCTGCTTCCTGACATACTTTGGAGGAATCAAGGAAGGTTTTTTCAAAACTATACTATCCCCTTAAGGGGAGATTCTTTTGTTGGTGAATTGGAAGGCTGTTGATTCCTCCAAATTATGCCAGAAAACAGACGCCCTCAATGGTACTAATAGGGGATCTATTTCGTGGCATAGTTTGGAGGAATCACAGACCTGCCAATTCACAAACAAAAGAATCTCTCCTTAAGAGATTAAGTCAGGCTACTAAGGCCTACAAGCAATGCTACAAAAATTGATTACCCATTCCTACACAGTGATGAGGTGGTTTAGTTCATGGCATAATATGGAGGAAACCCAAGCCATACAAGTGTTCCTCTAAGCCTCTAAGGACTGTCCAATTAAAAGAGTATAACCATGATAGGAGTATATACTGTCTGGTCACCCGATCCACTTTTACCTACACACACACACACACACACACACAAACACCTAACTGGAGCAATGCATTCTGTTTTCTGACCCAGTGTGGTTCAATGTGTAGCTTCTAAAATACACCTAATAAGCTGCCCTTGTCCCAGACCGTTTCCCACACTAACCAATCGGCCCACCAGCCTTCCTCACCTCCACCAGGGGTCCGCTTCACTACCGTCCACCTGGCTGGCTGGTTTAGTTCCCACAATTTCGTTACCTGTATCGCACCTACCTGACATAGATTAGACCGGGGTTAGGTGTCCGGAAACTGCGTGACGTAGCACCTTCGTATGATATACCTTCACAGCGATTGACAGTCATAAATGTGTATGCAATAATTACTAGGGGCAAAACACATCAGTACATAGGGAAATGATAGTTGTGAGGGGAATGACTGATTTATAGGCCTACTCACCACAGGCCAAGCGATTACTCTGACTTAAAGTGGTATGTAGACATGACCTTAGAAGCTGACTGCCCATGATATCCTCGCAAGCATTTAATCAGCACAGAATATCATTGTAAACACAGTATCACTTGCTCTACCTCCACTCCAGGCTTACTAGACGAGCTGGATATAATGGACAAAAAAATTATAGGTCATGCATACGAACGACTGCTTTAATAATGATGATGACGACAACTTGAGGGTGAAGTTACCTATACAGTAATTATATTTCAGTGTAGGCTATACCGTATATATATATGTATGAATAATTTAACTCAGGCTGAGATTATACTGGCTACACTATTATTCCATCAACACTCCAACTCAAACCTCTCCCCTTAGCAAGTTCTCACCATTACCCAGTGATCATAACTTTTACACACTGTCACGCCTCCACGGTTGTCCTTTTTTTCACTGTCTGAGTCAAATTACCTCTCATCTGTAACTTGTGTGTGAGATTCGGGACCCACCAGGGCTCTCACTGGAAATATTCTTTACTCTTTTATATAATATACTTTATATTCTGTATTAGTCAAATGTTTAGAAGAATATTAGGGCACAGGTTCTACGTTTTGCTCTAAATTTCAGTAAAGATATTTTTCCATCTAGAGTATCATTCCATTTTCAATCTGAATATTAAGTTTTCTTCCTCCTCCCTTCTTACTTTGTCTACATTATATTAATTCTTCCACCTCTTTTTATATCTTACCAGTAGACAAATTACGCTTTTGTTCCCTTCATAGTGAGGCAAAAACCGCATCATTCACTGGTGTCAATAATAGTAATCATTTTAAGGTAAAAAATATGAAAAGAATAACATAATAGGAAGTATTCACGGAAGATTACTTGTGGTTACATTCATCTGAGTTTAAAGAGGAGGAAATAAAAGTGTTCTTTTCACAGTTCCAGTGGCCACTACCAACAATTTAAAGAGCATTAATGTCCTTGATCTCTGTCACCAATTGGGGAGTTGGACAATTGGTGCAGGATCCATATCATAGTTGTTGATATTTATAATGCTTACGTCCTTCATCATAAAAATTTACACTCGCCAACTGTGTCATAAGAGCTGAAAAATGTACTATTCAACATAAGTTACTGAAACACACTGACTTTTAGTAAGCATGATTATGTTAACTTACTCGCTATAAAAATGCTTAAAGGGATAGTATACTTTTGGTACATTGGAGTGCCCTGATTCCTCCTAAGTATGCCAGGAAACAGGACCACAATAACAAAATTAATGGTGGCCTGTTGCTTGGAATAGTTTACAGGAATAATTTGCTCCAGATTTACCAACAGTGTACAACCCCCTTTATCAAACGTGTGTCAATATACCCCGACAATAGCAAAACAAAAGTGGGACTAAGAAGATTGAGGGAGGTGTTCATTCCATCCCATGTTGACACTCTCCCTTGTGTTTGCTTGGTGAGATGACTTGTGGCCAACACACTAACTGTTCTCTGGGTAATTCGGTAACTGTTCGGCCAAGACCACGACCGCAAGTTTGGAGCAGCCTTGAACAACCCGTACAGTACGCACACACACACAACATTTACCGCTATACCGTACCACTCTCTTTCCTCTCGCTTGCTTGTTACTCAAATTTTTTTTCTGTATTATGTTTGTTTTACAGTGTGAATATATAGCTACTGTTAAAGAATTGTGTGGAGGAAAACATATAGCTTTTTTTCTGTTTGGGCGTAGCATACTACTACAGCGTGGAAGGATATTGCTCATATATATATATATATATATATATATATATTCTATTTTAGGATATGCGAATCCTTCCTGTTCGAAAACTTCGTTCTATTCCTGCGACTGAGAACCGATGGAGTAAATTTCGGAGTAGTTTGTTTCAGCTGTAACACTTGCCTATATCTATAACAATGCTTTTCAGGTTTTTGCCACAGAAGTGGTTATGATTTAGCTGCACATGAACTACACACACACACACACACACACACACACACACACACACACACACACACACACACATGAGTTGAACTTTAAACAGTTTTTGAAAAAGTTCTAAAGGAATCAATATTGACTTTCAGCTTTTTGTACCTTTGGTTCAGCCGTATAGTTGTTGCTCTCACGTGTTCCTCCGATTACTCTTCACTTTCTCTGTTAGCGGAGATCTGCTGGAGGTTTAACTTATCCATGAACTAGAAAATTAAGCTTTCTTGATAATCAAAGTGAGATCAAAATATCACAATGGCAGGTGAAAAAAATATATTATCGAGTTATGATAACAGTTGTTTCCGCCTTGAGTGCAGTGTATGGTGTATGAGACACACATTAGTCCCTGCAAAAATCCCTTCCTTCCTAATCATCTCCCCTTTGGAAGGTATTGCCAGCTAGGATGTGGGTAATACTTGGTTTTCTTGTCTTGCTTGCTGTTCCTCCTCTCTGTCTCCTTCTCCCTTGTGACTACGAGATCTTTCAGGCTAAGTATAGTCTTCTTTTCTTCTTTACATCATCATCTTACATCACCTGGGTGTTGCTGCAAATGAATGAAATATACTCTCTAGCTTGAAGTGAAAGAAAGAAATTTTCCGTGTGGTTTTCCAGCTTAAATGTAAAACTAGCATACGTGATTTTAATCAGTCGTCAACATTTCCACACACGTTAATTAAAATGTTAACTCATTTCCTGTTTCCCTCTGCATGTGCGTGTAGGCACGTTACTCCATTTATACCCATATCTTGGATCCAATTTACTTTGCCTCAAGAAAGTAGAAAGAAGTTAAATGAAATAGTTATTCGACGGAAGAATACAACTAAAATTGTTTGTGGTTCTGTTTATATTGTCATTACACATCATAACCGCCACTTTTGTATACCCAAACCCTTGATCTTGTATACGTCAAAATAATAGAAAACTAAAGAAAGCTGATGAGAACTGAAGATGTGGCAAGCACACCTTTCAGCCAGAATCGACAGCAAAAGTCTACCTGGTGAATCTCTCTCCCTTGTTGCGGTTTTAATTGCAGGTTGGCCAAGCCCACAACACTGAGCCGTGGTGGGGAATGACAGAGCGGAGAGGTTGTGCAATGCGAGGCGTCCGTGTTGAAGTTAATGAAGAAGAGTTATTGTGCGGCAGAGAGACGTGTGTTTCCGGAAGCGGATCAAAAAGATGGGAAGGAAAGGTGGGAAGGTTTGCTTACTTGCGAAAGTGATGAACGAAAGCAAAAAGGAAACTGTGATAATTTGTCATTCCTTTCCTGTTTTCGCACCCAAATGGGATCGGAAGCTTATGCATGTATTAGAGAGATTACAGAAATTCATAGCCATAGTTTTGCATATATAATTTTTCGAAGGTGCTGCTGTATCTCCTACGAGGAAAGGCTAAACTCTATTACAGTACAACTAGAAGAACGGCATAAGTCTCCCATAATAATCAGTATTTAAACTCCCAACAAATATTCATAGCATCACACCCCAAGGAAAACAACACGTCGCTGAAGGGTTCGAGACTGGCTGACGGACAACTAAGGTCATATACATACAGTACCATCGTCACGCATCGCACACCAACTAAATCTACCTAACACAAAACAGACGACAGAGATTGTGGTCCCAAATTTTGTGAGGGGACCCGTTACCACTTCCGCCACCACCACACACCTGACATAAAATATTCTACAGAGGTGGCCGATAAAAACTATACACACACACACACACACACACACACACACACACACACACACACACACTGACGGCCTGGGAGAGCGTACAGTACCTTGGTTTTAGGGAAGAACAGGCGGAAATGCTGACGGACAGACTGATGTCGGACTTTCAGAAGTACACACGCACGCACGCACACGCCTTGTAATATAATTTTATGCTTATGAACATAATTATACACACCCGACAATTTTGATGTTCGAACCCAGGCCAGGTAGAGTAATGTAAGCACCTCAGAACTATACACAGACCAGCACACCCATTCTTACTCATAGCAGCAGTGTCCCATCCCTCCTCACTCACAGCAGTCCCGAGTGTTCAGTGGGAAGCCGTCCTTTACACTCAGTAGCAAATTATAGGTTATTGGGGCTTAAGGAGGTAATTCACTTTTGTTACATTGGAGTGCCTTGATTCCTCCAAAGTATGCTGGAAACGAGACCAGATGATATAAAATGATGGTGCTCTTTTGCTGGGAATAATTTGGAGGAATAATTTGCTCAAGATTTACCAACACTCTACTCCCCCCTTAACGCCAATTGATTTCGTAATGGTCAACAAGGCGATGTAATTGTCGAGTGATAGAGTGTATGTATGGGAGTGCATGTGGAGAGTAGTACAGTACGTGTGTCAACGTTGGGTGGTATTGATTTTACTTCTCACTCACCTTTTACTCTTGTAAGAATTTTAGAGACGTGTTTCTACTATTCCCTAGCCATGTTTAGTTGAAAATATTATCTTATGTTTCGGAATAACAAAAAATGCGACCAGCGAGTTACGAGGCCCTATAGGTACAGTTGCCAAAAGAGGAATTGCGACAAATCTTGATGTAACTTTAACCATAGTAATATCCACAACTATTTGTAGGGACTATAAGCATGTATAACAGAAGGAAATATACATATCCTTCTGTAATACATACTTATGATCCCTACAAACAACTATGGGGATTAATATATTTAATGTTCTATCAATAGTTGTCGCAATTCCTTTTTCGGCAACTGTACATGATGAACTGTTCTTGAATATAACTTTCTGATAGGCGTACGACCCCCCTCAAAGGCATGTGTACCAACCAACCAAACAACCAACCATCCAGGGTGAGTTACGACGCCAGGCTATTTATATGAAAACGTCAGCCACTGAAACAACACCTGGAGGGAGGGTAGTGAGGGTGGAAGTTACTGCTGAGGTTCGGTTATATATTTCAGGGCCCACCGGACGTCATAAAAAAAACCCTTGGTGTTACTATTGCTGGTTTAGTACTGTGTGTATACCGTACTGTATTGTGGGCCTTACTGTATGATTTACTGCTTCCTATTTCTTTATTTTTATATATATATTGTGTGTGTGTGTGTGTGTGTGTGTGTGTATGTGTATGTGTGTGTGTGTGTGTGTGTGTGTGTGTGTGTGTGTGAAGTCTTATCGATTTGTGGTTATGCATATGTCTGTCTGTATATATGTATGTATGTATGTTCCCACGATACCTCGGTAATGATATTGAAGCAATATGTCTGTAGCAAGTCATTGATGGTCGCCATATGACAGGCTCCATAAGATTCAATAACATTCTTGCTCACACACGATTACAACAAGTCTGAACCCACAGCTTGAGGTGGGATATCTGTCATTCGTCTTCAGTGCTATGGTATTGTTAATTAATAAGAACTCACAGCATATGGTTAGGAGAGAGAGAGAGAGAGAGAGAGAGAGAGAGAGAGAGAGAGAGAGAGAGAGAGAGAGATATCAACCCAATAAATCCATGTCGTCTTCACCTCGCGTCACATTTTACAAGTCACTCCACTGACCCAAAGTATAAATCTATCATGATGTAACGGTTGTATTAGCACACACACATACACACACACACACACACACACACACACACACGTCTTGAGGCAAAACAACACGCAATCATTTTCCAGAAATACTTATTGGGTCACTTAAACCTGCTCAAGTCTATATGTTTAAAGAAATTTTTGATACAGATGATGTTCACTCCAGTTTCTTTCACAAAACAGGCCAATTACTTTGAGGCAGTTCGTTCCGGTTCCTGGCAGGTTTTGGAGGAATCTATAGCCTCCTATTGACTAGTTTTTGTAGTATGATATTTTTAAGGAAATTTCGAAATGTGGTTTACTGTATGGCTGGTTTAGTGGATGTTAGAGGTCGATATACATTCTTCACAACTTTTTTGCGTCAAGTTTTTCCAATTCAAGAGTTGCCTCAGTCAGAATTTACCTTTTTTTTCAGTGATGTGAGATACAAGACAAACATTCAGCTATTATACTATAATGAAAATAGTTCTACAGTTCAAATTTCAGTAACTGTAACATATATATCAGCCGTTGGGCTCGGTATAAAAACACATATCGAGATAATAACACATTTTGCCTCAGTTATTACTATGATTTAGAAACACCCGAGAAGTCCTGGACGGGAGAACTATGCGATAGTTTTCTTAACCTCGCATATCCCTTAACGCTAAGCAAAATATAGGTACACTCGTGATACGTATTCCCTGACCAGAGAGAACGACAGGAAACACACACACATACCCTGCATTCGAACTCAGCCTCTATAGGTGTACTGGGTGGGGAAATGAACAATACCAAGCGATTCGAAGCTTTCTGCTCCTCACACTCTGGTCAGAAATTATGTATCACGAGTGTACTCAGCCGTAAAATGTCGCGGGTCGTAAACTCGTAACACACACCAAGACAAGACACTCTTACTGTAAGTATAACCTACACACACCTTAACTCTTCCGTACATATCCCCATATCCAATCTGTCCTTAACCAGCTTAGATAGGTATCTGGTTTTATCCTTCCTAAGTCCTAAGTGGAGAAATCTTGTCATGCAGTCGAATATCGTGGAATGCATATTTTTCTATTTCTTTCACCGTGATATAGGGCCGATTCCACAGTCGATTTGTTACAGCCCGAACAAATACCATCCCGAACATGGTGAGACCCTTTACAAATAAGCCTTTCCGATTCCACAGTTGTCTGATCTTTGGTTTGCGAGCCAACAAACTTGGTGGCCGCGCAAACAAATCCCCGGAAGGGTTGGTACACCTGAATGGTGGATATTGGCCATATAACTATAACAAACTCGCACCTAAATATGAACTGTCACATGTGAGCAGAAGAAACTTGGAAGAGAGAACACATGACGAGTTGACGACCACAATTTCTCCTCGTGACAAGGCTCCTGCTGCTCTAACTTATCAGCAGTTAATTTTCACTAAATAACATAAAACTTGAGAAATACTGATGTTAAATATATTTCAAATACATAAATAATGTTTTAATAATACATTTGTCTGCTGTCATAGCGGGTAATATGATTAAAAAGATCATACAAACTGTTGTTCTTGGACGTGTCTACACTAGTGTAAATTTGAGTTATAATTAGTTCCCTCTACTCAGTTCTAAGTACTTGCATAAGGTTATACCATAATAAATGTTTCACAGGCTTATCTATAATGAATTTGGAGTAACGTGTGGGAAGAACAATAGATGTAAAATAATGAAGTGCTGTGATGCTTAGCCGAGTTGAAGCCAGTGTTGCCAGGTCTGCTTGACGAAATTTCCCCAACTTCAACATCAGATTTTCCCTTTTTACGTCAAAAATTTCCTGTTTACTCTTGAAGATAGTCGTATATTTCGTCTTGTAGAAATTTCTCCATTTATTTTTCAATAATCTTAATATAATTTCCCCATTGCTACCTCTAATTCTTCATGTCTAGGGAAACTTTCCCATACTTGGCAACACTGGTTGAAGCGCAGCAGACGACAGACTTGAATTTACTGTGATCAGCAGGATTATCGTAAAAATAATACAATCTTGCTGTTTTTCCTTGTTTCTGGATGCCTTCTATAGAAAACAATGGAAATGCATTATACAATGAAAAATAATCATTTGGTATGCAAATAATATAAATATTTTCAATAATATATCATTAGTTATCTCGGTTGGGCAGGTATATCCTTCACCAAAGATCCATCACCAAAGTTCCAATAATGCTTATGATTTTGGTTGGAGCCCGAACAAACTGGGTCCCGAAAAACGACTGTGGAATCGGACACGTTACCAAAGGTTTTCGTTTGTTGGCTAGCCAACAAATATTGACGACTGTGGAATCGGCCCATAGTCTCCTGTTGGTCCTTATATTGCGCTCAGGGGGATACTGCATTGCTGGGAAGTTTATGGACATATATTTTTCCAAACAAAGACTAGACGCAAAACAGACGACCTCATGGCATAAGGATTTGATTTTTGGTACATTATGAGAAATCGATCGCCTTCAATTCGGTGATAATATATCGGGTGAGGAGATGATGTTTGTACTTCACACTTTGAATCCGGGAAGGACTTTGTGCTCACCTTCTACTTACTACACATATAAACGTATTCCATTTGTGTACAAGATTTCGGATACATCAGTCACTGGGAGTCGTTCAGATAGTTGAATCCTGAATGACAAGCCTGGGAGTGTCAATGGCCGCGTGACAAAGTATCTAGTAATGTCATCTTTACTCCACACTGTTTCTGTCCTGGCCAATAGTTTCAATGCGCATGGGGTAACTTAATTAAGTAAATATTTGACTCCTTTCCTCTAATAGTGAGCTGTCCTATATATTATTTATCAATCAACTTATTTTTAAAGTAACAAGATACACAGATCAAAGCTATGATAAGTGGTCAATGTTTCGAAATTATTGTCGGCGACTGTACTGTACCTCTGAACAGAATTTGGTGGTGGTTCCTGAGAAATCATTGTTTGGGGGTAACTGACCCTGACGTAATGTTTAGAAAGGATGAGTCCGACACCTTTACACAGGAAGCAATAACGTGTTTTCCTGATACATACACGCCCACCATTTTATCTTCCTTCATGTGGAACAGTTTGGGACGAATGTTCTGCCACAGTCACCATTCCTTAAACACCTATATAATATACAGTGCTTGCAATAATTTGTTGCATATTTAATGATAGGTGAAAACCATTTTTTCACAACTTGATGTTACAGTGATATACAGTTCTTATTTGCAACCATAGTAATTGATATTAAAATGTACTTGATACCAACACAAATAGAGTTCTTTTTGCATTCATAGGAATTAACTATTAAATGCACCCACCTTTTTTTCCTTTCAGTCATAAGCAGTTAGTATTAATCAGAAATATTAATTTCAAAACGGAAATACGCAACTTATGATATCGACTGTAGGCTACCATTAGTGCATCACGCGACTCGGTGTGAAAATTTTACACAACACCGAAATAGAAGTGAGTGGGTTGATCCGCCATCAGTCAGTGTGAGTGTTGGAGAGCTTCTTGACAACATAACTACGCCATGTTACCCGCCATTAACACCGCACAAACATAGGATGGTTGGCTGATATAGGAGTTATCTTCACACCCTTTTCCTGGACATAAGAATTTTGGGTGATGCATTGTTATTTTTTTCTTTGTTGAAGAAGGCTAGACTCTATCCTAAGGTCCTCACAAGGAAAGTTGGATAGTGAGAGAAGACATTACTACAGGGATTATCTTCACACAGTGTAGGTGTAGGCTATTATACAAGATGGATAATGTACGGTACTAGCAATGAGAGTTCCCTTCAGGTTCGGATTTGGTTCTGATTTTGAAAAGTATCCAATCTAAATTGTTGAGTCACTCGCCATAATATGTATCCAGGGCATGTTGAAGTTTAGAATAATTTGATGGTATAACTCTGACCCAATACCGACGCTTATCCTGTCTCATACTTGCTGGGTTGGAAGGCTATTAATACGAAGCAGACTGGGATACTTATTGTGGCTTGTGACTGTACACTCGAGCTCGTAAATTCGCGACCACGTCCCCAAATGTTTAGGTCATCTGAGCTGGTAACACTGTGTGGGGAAGGTGTCATTGTAGGTGAAAGATTGTATCATGTCCCTCTACTATGTTCCACCTACTCTGATTCCTCCCCAAATAAATGTTACCAGCTCAAATGGCATAAACATCTAAGTACGTGGTCGCGAATTTACGAGCTCGGGTGTACAATCGCTGTCTAAAGTGCTGTCATCTTCCTCGGTATGATAGCGAACTCTGAGGATTTATTCGGTCATGCATGCTTATAACTAAAATCCCAGGGGAAAACATAATTTGCTGAGATTTTTCCTACAAAGCAGAAAATGTGCATGAAAGATAGAAACTTTGCTCGTAACTGGACAAACACGTAAAACAAGCATCCAGACTTAATGTACAAAGAAGAAGTAAAAAAAAAAAAAAAAAAAAAAAATGTAAGCACTGTGGCCACGCAGGGGAACCTTTAGCCAGTCACTGTAATCACTAAGACGCGGCCAACACCCTCCCATAGAGTCCTCCCTGGTGAAGCAGCTTGCAAGACAGTATATTATATTCCTTGTTGATCGGAAAATATTTATGAGGTACAATACATTCTTGTGGGTGATATGGGGTCTGTGTATATAGCCCTCGAAGCAATACAAGAAAACAGATCACCTACAATTGTACATCAAGATAAGTTTGTTTCCTGGCGTAGTTCGACCACCACGTATATAATAATAACCCACCGTCGTTCATCTTGACGTAATCTAACCTAGATGAATGGAACATGAATCTATCCTCTCCTTAAAAAACAATAAAATCTGTATAATGGTATACTTGGGAAGCATACCCTACAGTCCAGCCCCTCACCTACTGCGATTCTCTCAGGCAGGTAACTACAATACACACACCCGTGAAGAGGCAGAATAACTCACACCACCACCACCACCCGTCACCGATTTTATACTCATTTGGCATCTCACACTTTGGTGTATGCCTTAGTGTGTAATTACAAGGGAAAACAACTACTGTGATTTATTTTTCCATAAGTAAACATCCTCAAATTTACATAAAATAATTTGCATAGCTTTGAGTAGCATGACAAAGTTACTGACTAATACTGTATGTACAGAGGAAAATATATTTCATATTATTACCAAGAAGTAAGTATTTGCCAGTGGAAGCAGCTAGTTGTCCATAGTGTATTTTCAAGTCAATTTTAAAGTGAAGATAGGACTAGTTTTAGAGAAACCTTAGTAAAAACAAAGCCATAACGAAATTCTATTCTGGATCCTTGTGAGCGTCACGTATATACTGTACAGATTATAACTCGATGATGATGATGTGAGGAAAAACTCTTATACACGGGTTAATTAAAGTATGTTGAACGAAGTCTTAAAATATTTTCAGAAAGTTTTGTGTTTGTTGGTTACAGAACGGTTCGGAAACAGACAAAGCATCAGGGAGGAGCAACGGGAAAGCTTTCAGACGGCAGCGTTCAAACGGTAATAAACAACAAACATCGATGTTGGGGGAAAAAATGATGTGAATAGGGTTTTGTTTACGTTCAGCCACTAAACGATGAAAATGCAGAAAAAAAAATCAGTTTAAGGAATGGAAATGCTTGGCACATGTGAGATTAACAT
This sequence comes from Petrolisthes cinctipes, assembly GCA_033782935.1. NCBI lineage: Eukaryota > Metazoa > Arthropoda > Malacostraca > Decapoda > Porcellanidae > Petrolisthes > Petrolisthes cinctipes. The sequence continues at coordinate 16,477 of JAWQEG010006516.1, forward strand.
ATTTGTAATACTACACACACACACACTCACACACACACACACACACACACACACACACACACACTAGTGAAATATAGCAACTGATAATTGTAATTCGTCCGGACAAAGAGTTCAGACATCTATGAATGCCAGCAATATGGACGATGATATAAAATAATTCCAAAATGACCATATTATATTAGTCGCCATCCTAATTTTCTCGCGACTTCCAGCTTCCAAAAAATGTGCATCTTGGAGAAAAAGCAGTGACTATGTTTTTGTTTGTTTAGGATTGGCCGTGGTTGTTGTGTGAATTGTGTACACAGCGGTAATGACTTTCCGGCCAGGAGCCAACCCACTGTGAGCTAAGGGGTGGAGTATTAAGCACAGCAGGAGAGAGAGAGAGAGAGAGAGAGAGAGAGAGAGAGAGAGAGAGAGAGAGAGAGAGAGAGAGAGAGAGAGAGAGAGAGAGAGAGAATAGGTGAGACTCATAACATGGTCGATATTCTCCACTTTACTTCTCTCAAACTCCTGGTAAAACTTAACTAACCTGAATCCCTATGGCTGTCTACCTTAATGACCCATTTTTTTTTACGGATTTGCTGTAAATACTTCGATACAAAGTACTTTCATGTATTTTCTGTATCATAGATAATTTCGTTTAATGTACGAGTATACTAACTAATTCGTCTGTATTGGAGGAGGTTGTATATGTGAATTACCAAGTCATTTGAGGAATACAATATTTGTTTTGGAAGGCGGTATTGCAGTGTGTATCCCAATGTCTGCTCAGTTTAAGATCATTATACTCTATATCATTCTGTATTGAAGTAGGTGGCATAATCACAATGACCACTCCGTCTGAGGTATATATAAATATTTTTCCCCTCTCCCACTTCTTCCGGGGTGAAGTGAGTGGATGGGTGGGTGGGTGGGTGTAGGTATATATGTATTTTTGTCTTGCTTCCATTCCTTCCGGGCTGAAGTAAGTGAGTGGGTGGGTTGGGATGGGCTGGGGTGGGTGGGTTGCTCATCACTCACAGCAGGGGGACCGTAAGACAAGTGACCCTCTACACCACCTGCCATTAATAGTGGTTGGTGTTGGTGGTGGTGGTGGTTGAGGAGGACTGGTTGGCCTGCTTGGGTACTGACTGGTCTTTGGGTGAGTGTCAGGATGGGGTGACCGCGGTGACTGTGTGTGTGTGTGTGTGTGTGTGTGTTAGGGGAGATGGTGTGGGGATTGGAGTTGCTAGAATTTGTGTGTGTGTGTGTTAGGGGAGATGGTGTGGGGAGGGGAGTTGCTAGAATCTGTGTGTGTGTGTGTGTGTGTGTGTGTTAGGGGAGATTGTTAATGTGTGTAGGGGAGATTAGTTAGTGTATGTATGTGTTTGTGTGTGTGTGTTAGGGGAGATTGTGTGGGAGGGGAGTCGTTAGATTCTGAGGGTGTGTGTGTGTGTGTTAATGTGTGTATATGTTTGTGTGTGTGTGTGTGTGTGTGTGTGTGAGAGAGAGAGATAGAGAGGGAAATGTGTGTGTGTGTGTGTGTGTGTTACTACATTGTCGTCACATATCGCAACAGTGTAAATTTGTGAGGTACCAACGATGTGAGAATTTACAAATGTTCTGACAGTATCTCTCACGTTCACCATTCCCACACTACCCCAATCATTCCTTCCATCAATGTCACACTCTCCCCCTCTCAGATTATTTTTGTTTTTCACCCTCCTTCCTCAACCCACCCTGCCATCTTTCCCCCTTCACTCTCACTACTCCCTCTCTCCCTCCCTCCCTCCCTCTCTCCTTCTCTATCACCGTCACCCACACGCCTTCAACTTCCTATTTCCTAGCTCCTCGCCCGTACAACTTACCTCGTCGCCTCTGTCTCTCTTTCCTCTCTCACTACTCTCACCCATTCTCTTCCCTCCCTCCACCACTCTCATCCATTCTCTTCTCTCTCTCCACCACTCTCACCCATTCTCTTCCCTCCCTCCCTCCACCACTCTCACCCATTCTCTTCCCTCCCTCCCACCACTCTCACCCATTCTCTTCTCTCTCTCTCTCTCTCTCTCTCTCTCTCTCTCTCTCTCTCTCTCTCTCTCTCTCTCTCTCTCTCTCTCTCTCTCTCTCTCTCTCTCTCTCTCTCTCTCTCTCTCTCTCTCTCTCTCTCTCTCTCTCTCTCTCTCTCTCTCACCCATTCTCTTCCCTCCCTCGACCACTCTCACCCATTCTCTTCCCTCCCTCTCCCTCCACTCTCACCCATTCTCTTCCCTCCCTCCCTCCACCACTCTCACCCATTCTCTTCTCTCTCTCCCACCACTCTCACCCATTCTCTTCCCTCCCTCGACCACTCTCACCCATTCTCTTCCCTCCCTCTCCCACCACTCTCACCCATTCTCTTCCCTCCCTCCACCACTCTCATCCATTCTCTTCTCTCTCTCCACCACTCTCACCCATTCTCTTCCCTCCCTCCCTCCACCACTCTCACCCATTCTCTTCCCTCCCTCCCACCACTCTCACCCATTCTCTTCCCTCCCTCCACCATCACCCCTTCTCTTCCCTCCCTCCACCACTCTCACCCATTCTCTTCTCTCCTCTCTCTCTCACCACTCTCACCCATTCTCTTCCCTCCCACCACCACTCTCACCCATTCTCTTCCCTCCCTCCACCATCACCCCTTCTCCCTCATCACCATCCCCAATAATACTCACATTTGTCAGCTGGTTCACTTTTATAGTTTTTGTCCACTATCGCAGTTATATTATTTTTTTGTGTGTTGAAAATTTAATTACATTGTTGTGCATTTCACTCTAATGAAGTGACGTATAAAAAGTTAATTAAAGAATGTAGGTTGCTGTACAGTCATGGGAAGTAAATAATGCATGTCTCCTATTCCACCTGTGCTCATGCAGTTTATTCCCTTATTCGTCATGCGTTCTTACCTATATACACCTTGAATTTCGTACCAATGAAAAAAAAAAAAAAAAAAAAATATATCTCCTCATTTCTATTTTCCTTTCCTTTATCTCTTGTTTGGTATAGTTTCACGATTGTAGACAAGACCTATTGGGAGCGACTGTGTGTAGTTCCTGTGTCCGGCGTCCCTGTTTACAATGTGAATGGTGTCGTCTTAAGGGGGAAGTTTTGTGTTGGTAATTCTGGAGCAACTGATTCCTCCAAACTATTCCAAGCAACAGAACACCATTATATTTGCCCCTCCGGTCCTGTTTCCTAGCATACTTTGGAGGAATCAAGGCACTCCAATGTACCAAAAAAGAATTACCACCTTAAATTACAGCCTGCAAAGTGTCCCAGAAGACAACACTTATTACGCTGACGTAGAGTATTTCGTCCCATATAAGTTGTATAGGAATGAGTCGCCTGCAATTTCCTGACGATATCGTAACCCCCTTTAATAAATAATGGGTGTGGTGGCGTGGTTAATTGGATCGCCTGAAGGTGGTCATTGAAAGGCACTCGGCTATTACCACACCCTCACTGATTGCCGTCATGGTATTTTAGCACCCTACATTTTCCTCAGTACTGTATGATGCAACTTTGTATACGTGTACCAGTTCTATACCTACCTACCTACCTACCTACCTACCTACCTACCTAACTAACTAACTACCTACCTACCTACCTACCTACCTACCTACCTACCTACCTACCTACCTACCTACCTACCTACCTACCTACATACCTACCTACCTACCTACCTACCTACCTACCTACCTACCAGCAGCCCTTACCACTCCCACCACCACCACAGCCCCCAACACAAACACCACCATCATCTGTGTTCTACTTTCGCTTATCTATCACCTTCATAACACACACTTTCTTTTTCTACGACAGGCACCATCACTATGCCAAACACACACCATCACTTCTTCCACCACCACCACTACCACTACTACCTTCCACCATCATCACCTCTACTACTACTACCTTCTACCACCACTACTACCTATACACCACTACCACTACTACCTTCCACCACCACCACCAGTTTTCAAGCAAACAGAACCCGAGGCGTGACATTTCTCTGGGGACACGATTACTCTCCCAGCCATGTCATTAGTCAACCATGTGGTGTGAGACGGTCCCCACCCACTAGTGTAATGCCACCCGTTGACCTCTGCATCTGCTTGTAATTTTAAACATATTACTCGAGCTTAGCGTGGAACAAAATAGTCACAGAGGTTTTGGCTAACGCGAGGCAACACTGGATTAACGAAACAAATCAACTACTGTATATTATTTCTCAAGGGGACCAAATTAGTGAAGTCAGTGTAGGAGAGAGGGATTTGATTTATAGCACTGTTTGGAAGAATCAATAACTCTTCAATTCCCTCACAGCATAATTATTACTTCCTTAATTATTTTTTTTCGCGTTCAGATAATTACATGCCAGTCCCTCGGGGTTCGTACGTCTCATACATACTCTCTCAATGAATGGTGGGCTGTGATGATGTAATGAAACAGAGTTATGATCATAAGCTACACGATTACCACCAAGTTAATCACGAGGTTGCACTTGAGATTTGTAGGTCGCCCAGCCAATCAGTTAAAATTTAATGTTAGTGGTTTGATTTAGTTATTTTAGTTCGAGGCTTGAATATGGAAGGATCTGCAACCCCTGTGTCCTTGAGAATTGTAGGTCGCCCAGCCAATCAGTCAATCTTTAATGTTAGTGGTTTGATTTAGTAACAACAGATCGAGGCTCTGGCTTGAATATGGAAGGCTCTGCAACCCCTGTGTCCTTTGAAGCGAAGCAACAAAACACAAATGATTACAGTGCTTCAACCCCGATCTCCTTTCCAGCGTGAGCGAAACATCACCAACACCACCATTATTCTATCATTATTCTACCATAAATCTAAATATATTTGAACCGAGACAGACAGACAGACAGACAGACTACAAACAAAATGACAGACTGACAGAGAGACATAGACAGACAGAGAGACATAGACAGACACACATAGACAGACATAGACAGGCGCAGACAGACAGACAGACACACACACACACAGACATTGACAGGCAGACAGACGGACATAAACAGACAGACAGAATATGAGAGAATACAAAACAGAGAGAGAGAGACATGACTGAGGACCCCGCCCACCTCTGAGTGCATCCAGACAACACCCACCTGCTGACTGACCCACTTAACACAAACCAACCACTGGTGCACATCAGGGTATGATAATGTTACCTATATACTGTGTTACCTATATCTGCATGTTGACGCTCCACTCCCACTCCCACTCCCACTCCACAACCTTCCATTTAAACTGTTAGAAGCTCTCCACTTAGGACATTACACGGGAAGGTCATAGGGACACACACACACACATATACACACACACACTCACTCACTCACACACACACACACACACACCCACACTCACTCATTCACACTCACTCATTCACACACACACACACACACACACACACACACACACACACACTCACACTCATTCATTCACACTCACTCATTCACACACACACACACACACACACACACACACACACACACACACACACACACTCATTCATTCACACTCACTCATTCACACTCACACACACACTCATTCATTCACACTCTCATTCACACACACACACACACACACACACACACACACACATGGCAGAGGCACATTTACACACCATTATAAAGTAACCATATACACAAATGTACTCACGAGCACTGATTTATTTGCCGTATTGACATATGTGTGATCGATATGCTACTCCGTTCTTACTTCCTTGATACTTTTAATTAAATGAAGGGAGGACAGCCCTTTACTATGGATAATTATATAGTATTTTTTATTGTGATCGAATTACGCCCACATTTTTGTATTAAAATTGTTAATCGAGTGTATAAAACCTTATTTAACTTAATCCAGACTGACACAAACTGATAGAATCCTGACTAGTGTGGCTCAGACTAATTATTAATAAGCTAAACAGTAGAACCCAAACCAAACTAGATAAAGCTGATATAAATTGACCCACAACTTCCCAAACAGACCAAACTAAACGTAGCTTACTTAACCTGACCCAGAATAACCCCACTGAATCTGACATGTCCTACCTAATCTAAATGACCTGTAGTGATCCAGACTAAATCACCCAGAGCTGAAAAACAACTAACTCAAACTAATTTAACTGACCCAACTGACCCATACTAATCTAAAATATCCTACACCAGTTTAACCCAACCCAAGAAATAGCAGAGGGGGAAAGGTTGGGGCGATGAGGGAGGAAGAGGAAGGGAAATAATGGGAGGGGACGAGACTGGGGATGGGGGGGGGGGGGGGGTTCGTTTTTTTTTTTTAAACACGCAGATGACAACAGTATAAGCAATCCTATCTGTGTCAAAAAACAGACTTCCGGTGGACATACACACATATACACGCGCGAGCTCGTACGTGTTTGCACTCGCACACACATTCACACACACACACACAGATAGATAGATAGATAGATAGTTTATTGACCACAGCATTGTCTACATTTGAATATTACAAATATTTCTTGGAAATTAATAACATAAATTACAAATAGCAATTCATAGCTTTTCTACTGCAGTCCACAAATATACAAATCGATGAGTCCTACTACAATCTACAAAAATACATTACAATGACTTATCTGCAGCAGTCCATAAAATAAACAAAAAATACAAAATCAAAACAACAAATACAATGCCCAAATTACATAATAAACTGAAGAGAGCATTAATCAAGCATTCCTACTTGTATATCTCTAATACTCCATGTATTATTTTACATACATCATAATTGGAAATATTACCAGTGAACAGGTCCTCCAATCTGACTATATTATACCACCGCCGAATATCCCCCGTGAGAGTACAAGCCTCTACTACATGCCTTTCGGTTTGTACTAGTCCACAGACACACAGTCGTTCCTCCACTGGGAGACGACCACGGCCCCTCCTGTTCCAGCGACCAGTCTCCACCGCCAGACTGTGTCCACTCACACGAAAGCGCGAAAATGACATGCGCTGAAACTCGTTTATTACATGCTTTGTGGTATAAATACTATGTACACTGAAGGTTGGATTAATCTCCTTATATACAAGACAACGTGATGAACTTGAAGCCTCTATTGCACCATGAACCTTCTCCATTAATGATGTCCTGCTGGGTACATCATTTCTGAGTAGCTCTGTAATAAATTTTCCTGTGTGTGTGTTCGACTCTGTTGTAACTCTAATGGCTAATGATAGAGGATCATCTTGCATAGGGGATCTTTCAGACCACATCTTATGGAAAAACTTATGTTGTTTAAACTTTATCAACTCTGGCAGCGACGGGTACCCAGCCTCAGCGTAGCACACTTGGTTTGATGTCGTCCTCCTTACTCCTAACAACTGCTTCAGTGACACACACACACACACACACACACACACACACAGTTCCCAGAATTATGTGCAACAAATTACTTAATAAAGGAACAGGAAAATAAGTGAGGGAAATGTGGCGCGGGGAGAACCTCGCCTGACAAGTAGTGAAAGGAAAAGGTACAGTCGTAGAGAAACGGGAGATGATGGTGGTGGTGATGGTGATGGTGGTGGTGGTGGTGATGGTGGTGGTGGTGGTGATGGTGGTGGTGATGGTGGTGGTGGTGATGGTGATGGTGGTGGTGGTGGTGGTGGTGGTGGTGGGGATTGTATGGACGGGAGAGTTTGTGGGGCGGTAAAGTATACTGGGTATCATAGTTTTAAGATATAGTTCTACAGGAAATCATATATTTGAGAAATTGCCTTCCTGCTTGGAAATCGTCTTCCCAGGGATGGCCTTTGTAAAAAACAAACAGTAAATACAAATTCCACTTACCTGGTAAAGAGGACAGAATTTGTAGTCCCACGGCAGAGAGCCTAAGTCATCATCCGGCTGAAATCCCGTAAGGAAGGCATCCAGAAGGGACTTGGGGCCGAGTCCTCTCTCCAACAACAACTCCTGTTGACGGAGTGTGTTGCGGTAGTGGAGACAGCAGGACCTGGAACGTCGTGGGTGAGAACACTCCCTGGGTACATGACTTCTCTGTGGACTGGAACTTCTAGCCCTGTGTTTTCTGGAGGGCCTTGTGCGAGGGGGAGGAGAGGGTGCCCAGTCGTCGCTGTCAGTGGGGGTTTCCTTCGTTATGAACTCGATATTTACCATCTGCCTCTCGTTGTCTTCTATTTCGTTTCCTGCGTCTTCCTTTTTCTTTTTCACTTTCCATGTGATATCAAATTTTCCAAGGTCTTTAAGATTATTGGGTTCTTTTACCTCGGAGGGTGGCACTGGTGAATTAATTTGTGTAGGAAGCGAGGCATAAGTAGATTCATTCTGGTTTGTGGATAATATTATATCATCGTCATCGCCGGTCGACATCAACATAGTTTTTCTAATAAAGTCACTGGCAGAGGTGCACTTTTCGGCTTGTGGTGGTGGTGGTGCCGGTATATTGGGGACCTCATTGTGGCTAGTGCGTGATGTTGCCGGATTAATGGCGGAGACATCTTGGGGACGAGTTAGAGGTGAATTGGTCGCCACATCTTTTCGATGGTTGGTATGTGGCTGTGTCAAGTTGTTGGGGGCATCATCATGAGTGTAGCAAAGTCTGTGAGGGTCTTGTGTGTCCCCTGTAAACACACTGTCATCCTCAGTGTCTGTAGGATCACACAAGATGGGTAATTGCAACTCTTCCTCCTCCTCGTCTTCGTCGTCCTCGTAATCGTCTTCCTTCCCATACCTGCCATAGTCATCACAGTACCCGAGGTTGAGGACTAGACTGTGGCTGCAATTGCTATCCCAGGTACCCCTCAAGTCGTCCCCCTCGCTGTCGCCGCCGATATAGATGGCGGAGTCGCTAGAGAGGCGGGATCTAGATCTTCTTGATCTCGGCGGGGCTTCAGGCAAGAAACTCTCTAGATATGACGTACTCAGGGCTCTGGTATCCGTCGCTCCATTTGCTAGTGGCTTGAGACTTTCCTTGCCCCTTTCATTTAATTTTTTGGTTGCAGAAATTATCTTCTGAGCGAAGTGTGAATCTGTTTTCGTCTCTTGAGGGGCGTTATTGCTCCCCACTCCGTCATGAGTGAAGGCGATAGAGCCTTTAAGAACAATTCTGGCACTGGGTTCTCCACTAACATTCGAGTAACATGATGATGGTGGGGATTCACAAGGATTACAAGTACTGCTGGTCTTCACGGTTGTACTTTCACACGGCACTCCTTGTAGAGCGTAAGTGTTGTTGTCGTTGGTCCCACAATCACCCCCAGCTACTACGATGACACAAGAGCTCACCCCCTGATTTGTAGTACTCGTTCCTTGGCGTATAGAACTCTTTCCCTGTCTAGCAGAACTCATCCCCAGGCAACCATTGTAGTCCAAATCAGTGTCCACGCCATGCACAAAGTCCCTCTCTCTTCTGTCACCACTGCTGCGGACTTCTTCGTCCGTCTGGCTTATCGGAATCACACAAGTGTTCATCATAACATCAAGACTAGCTTCACTCGAGTTCTTTACAAAACATTCCTCTCGATTTGCGTATATTACATCACTTGATTTCCCTGTATGGAACTGATTTGAGGCAGTACCATCATTTGAACTTCCGATGGGACACTGATTACTCGATTCTGCTCCAGTGCTAGATCTCCAGATACGATGATGATTGGAATCAACATAATCACTCCAATCCCCAATACAATACTGCTGGTTACACTCACTGGAATAGTCCCCAATACGGCATTGCTTGGTGGAATCGGGGACGGGGCTCTGAGGAGGAGTGTTGGAGAGGAAGAACACACTCAAACCTTCTTTGGTGGAAGGCACTATCTTAGCGAGGGGTTCCAAGTCGTTACATTCACCGGTGACTTCATCAGGGTAGAGGTAGTAATCAAGTGATGTCATGCTGTGCTAAACTTGACTACTCAGTGTCAGTGTATACCGACACTCCGTATAGGTTGCATCGGTACCGTATTAATGTAACCAGGGATGTTCTATGTTTATTTATATAATTATCTGACACCGTTTCTTTACCCGTACCCAGCTCTAGGTCATTCCCAATTATAAACACTTTATAATCTTTATCTCACCATCACGTATACAGTTATTTTCTTTTCCTTTCACTCGGGATATGGAGTTAAATAAGAAAGCGTTTATGATGGTTAGAAGACGTTCACTTCCATTGTTTAGGCTGCAAGAATAAGTGTTCAGAAGCGTTACATAATGTACTAATAATCACATTACGTTTAGTATTTTTTCGGAAATCACATATACTGGGTAAAACCGGAGTATAGGCCCACAGTACACTGATATTACAAATGATCACTTGCAAAAAGAAACTGGAGGAGCAATACTCATTTAAATTACGTCAGACAAACAGAGAAGACTACAATATTTCCAGCGCCAGATGTTTACGTGGTCAGAACTTTATGGATATGTTCTTTTAAGTGGGTCTTTCGGTTCGTGTTAAACGAATATTAATGGAAGGTGTACAGTAAGATATATATAATAACTTTAATGTCTTTTCTCGTGTTGTGTCGCTGTACGTAGACAGTGGGTGCCAGTAAAACCCTTAATAAATATTGGTATTTAAAGGTGTTTATCTTCCAGTGTAATTTTTTATGCGCATTATCCCACACCAGCAAATGACACAGAAAGCAGACAAGTATAATCCATTCTGTTTAAGTGTAGAGAGACTGAGGCAGTACTTCCCCTTCATCTACTCCAAACTCTTCCAAGCTTATTAAGAGTTGTTGGACACACGAGAATAACAACAACAACAACAACGATGACAACAACACAAACACCAACAACGACACAAACAACAACACAACAGCACCACAAACAACAGCACGAACAACACAAACACCAACAACGACACCACAAACAACACCAACACCAACAACAACAACAACAACAACAACACCAACAACTCGGCCAGACAGTTTGAGGAACTTCAACAACAACAACAACACCAATAACAACACAAACAATAACAACAATACCACAACA
>JAWQEG010006516.1:32500-48743 GCA_033782935.1 Petrolisthes cinctipes
ACTCACTCACTCACTCACTCACTCACCTCACTCACTCACTCACTCACTCAGATCAAGGCCGCACCCCTTCACTCACTCACTCACTCACTCACTCACCCACTCTTTCACTCACTCACTCACTCTTTCATTCACTCACTCAGATCCAGGCCACACCCCTTCATTTACTCACTCACTCACTCACCTCACCTCATACTCACTCACTCATTCACTAACTCAGATCCAGGCCACACCACGTCACTCACTCACTCATTCACTCATTCACTCACCTCACTTATTCACTCGTGCAGCACCTCACTCAAGGCTGACACTCCCAAATATGAATAAAATCTTCTTACTTTTGCCAAGGTAAGATATTCGCTAAATCGTAGAGCGAAGGAGGCATGTGTGTGTGTGTGTGTGTGTGTGTGTGTTTATGTATGTATGTGTGTGTGTGTGTGTGTATGTGTGTGTGTGTGTGTGTGTGTGTGTGTGTGTGTGTGTGTGTGTGTGTGTGTGTGTGTGTGTGTGTGTGTGTGTGTGTGTGTGTGTGTGTGTGTGTGTGTGTGTGTGTGTGTTTCTTTGTTTGTGACTGTGTGTGTGTGTGTGTGTGTGTGTGTGTGTGATACTATAGCCCCATCTTATATCGCCTGGCGTTTGTCAAAGTATATGATTCAGAACGTAAGCAATGAATTCAGTGATGTGTTAAGGGGAGAGTATACTTTTGGTACTTTGGAGATCCTTGATTCCTCCAAAGTATATATGCCAGGAAACAGGACCAGAAGAACAAAAATACTGGTTGTCTGTTGCTTGGAATAGTTTAGAGGAATCAGTTGCTCCAGATTTACCAACACTGTACTTCCCCCTTAACCAAACACTTCACAACTCTCCAACGCCAAGTTTGCTTCGCCTTGATGAGAAAAATTATCTTGAGTTACACGGAGAAATTATTCTCAAATGTTTGTATATAAAGTGGAAACAATTACGATACAATCTCGATAAAAAATGGATATAAAGGCAACCTTAATGAAGCTTAGAATATTTTACCTTAACCAATGGTATATATTTTTCTTTATAGTTTCTGGATCCAGAAATGTTTTGCTTTTAATTTCTTACTTAATTCAGATAAATTTTAATTCATGATTTTGTTAGATTATTTTTATTAATGAGGGAGAAATTTTTGTGGACAGCCCGTAGTGTTACACAACATTTTCGTAGCAGCGAGGCACAAAGATATTTCACACACTCCAAGTGACCCAAGGCTTGAAAAGAATAGCCATCATCATTACCATCACGACTGTCTTGACACGGGGAAGGGGGTTTGCTGATGACCTGCTTACATCACACAGTACATTCACAAGCACACATACAAACAGACAAACAGGAAAAGAAGTCGTATATATATGTAATATGTACAGAAACACACACACACACACACACACACACACACTTCCTATTTATCACATTGGTTAACCGGTTCCAACATTCCACCAGCAGAGAGGATTATGTGTTTAAAAAGCCAATAGGAAGAGAAAATAGAATTGCAAACCCAACTAACAGACCAAACAACATTACTGTATATCCTTCTATAGACGACGACACACAACAGAGTACTCAATCAGCAAAAGCGAGTAAACCTACACTTTCCCCTGTTGGCCAGAGCACAGACCTTTCACCGTGATTGTATTTATGGACACTGTATTGTACACTCTAGGACTAAAGTCATGTCCACTGCCACCAGAGGTCAGTGTAATCGTCTGGCAGATTGTGCTGTATGCGTGTAGTTTTCATCATCCATACATAACTGTGAAGTATAAGCCAGTCTAGAATTCCCACGAGAACCATGTTTGTTTTGTGAAAGGTAAGCAAAAAGTCTATAAAAATCCATGTGATTACAGTGTCCGCTGTTAGTAACGACACGACTTTAGTACTGCAGTGTGCCATTAAAAAATATATAATAATTTCCCAGAGCGATAAAGTGTTTTGTGTGTGTGTTTGTGTATCTATTGGCCCTGCAAATGACGCGACACAATAAATCCATATAAAAAATGAGGAAAGGATATTGATTAATTTATTGTGTTAGTTCCACATACACGAATCCAGTTCACACGATCAGTATGTCGTGTTTACATTTAGGACTGACTAACGACGTGTAGTGCAACAATATAACAACAATAATGTATGTTAATAGCGACTGCGGTGGGACGGCGTCAGAGATGCCACCTGGCGTGAGTGTGGTCAGGACGACGGTGGAGGGGAGGTGTAGAAAAAGGCATTGGTAGGCAGGTAGGAAGGCGTGTATGTATAGTGGAATAGTGATAAAAATATTCCTCTTACAGTTTTGCGTTAGAAATATGGAAACAAAACACTGGCTATGGAATACGACAGGGTGATGTATTAATAGCAAAACCTACTTAAGGGGGTAATTCACTTTTATTACAATGGAGCGCCTTGATTCCTCCAAAGTATGCCAGGAAACAGGACCAGATGAACAAAAATAATGGTGTTCTGTTGCTTGGAATAGTTTGGAGGAATCAGTTGCTCAGGGATGGGAATAATTAGGGACGCGAATAGACGCAGTGTTGAAGCAGAGGATAGGGACGATAGATGGGGACAGGGACCTGAATAGGGACGAGGACATGATATGGATGAATACAATAGTAGGGACGCTTAGTATCGGGGAAAGTAATCAAGGGACGAAGGTGAAAGTGGAATATGTGTGAGTGAAAAGTTAGGAAAAGAAAGTGTGGCAAAATTATTAAAAAAATCATACAGTAGGAACGTGAGTGTGAAAGGAAGTGAATGTGAGACTGTGAATAAAGATGTGAGTGGAAAATTTTGTGAATAATTATGAGTGCAGGTGTGTGTGTGTGTGTGTGTGTGTGTGTGTGTGTGTGTGTGTGTGTGTGTGTGTGTGTGTGTGTGTGTGTGTGTGTGTGTGTGTGTGTGTGTGTGTGTGTGTGTGTGTGTGAGGGCAGGGGGGGGGGGGGCGGTGACCCTGGAGAGCACGCCAGACATTAAGTCAACATAAGAGAAGAAGCAGCAGTTGTATAAGGTTTGAGAGAGAGAACAGTGAAGTGTTTGCACCGTTCCAAAAGACCTCATCTGTTAATGTCAGACTACGGTCATGCACACACCAGCATAAGAAAACATATCAACCTACACCCTAAAATACCAGCTGATGATTTCAAATGTTTCTCTGTCTGTCATTGGTTGGAGGGAATCAATAAGGCTGACAACCTAACATAATTTCTTTTGAGTATAATCATACAATTTTGATTCAGAGGTCAGCGCCACTCCGGTCTTTGGTCTCAAAAATATTTTACTAGACATAAACAACCAGCTTTCTCCTTAGACAAATGCTTCAGCTGACACCAGGTATTATTGTTTGACACAGGAAGAGGCCAAGGGTTAACAATCACATCTTCCATGGAGTTTAAGTGTTAATGTTTCCATCGTAATGACTCAGAAGGTTATTTCCCCTTCCATGTGAAATCGTCTGCCAGGACGTAACAGTAACGCAGTGTAGGTTTAGTTTTTTCCCTTGTGAATGAGTATGGTAATATAAGATAAGTCGCCAGTCATCATCGTAAAATACACTTATTTTGCATCACTGTTAGATTCTGACTGGTTTCACTAGGGAAAAGTATTTAAGTCAAATATATACATGACCTAAGCAACTGTGCACTTTTTTTTGGACAATAATGTTCTTCCAAGGTGGTTAGATTATATAAAACGGGCACTTATTTCGCTTATAAAAACAATGCAGGTAAAGGAAAGACCTTCGGAGGGTCATCTGTTGTTGCCAATTTTGTGGGTTAACGATTACTCCGAACTATGATGTGAAAAAGACTCCCAACTCCTTTTCCATCTCAACCTTGGTCCCGTCATAATTGGATTTCGCTCACTTCTTGTTACTCCCTTACGAATTTCTGCAGATTGTCGGTGTAAAACTGTAAATCCATTGCAGCTCTTCTATATCCTCCCCCTCCCCCCCAGGCCCATCAGCAGGGGAGTATTTCCTACTGGATGTGGACAATTATTCTTAAAGGGGTTTGGCGCCCTTTCCGACCCGACCTGATCCCTTTCCTCTCTTCAACTGTCTTTTCTCTCCTTCTCTTTCCTTCGTGATTATTGTCCCTCTTTGTCTCCTTCTCCCTAATGACTGCAAGGTCTTTTTGACATATAACTAGCACAGTCCTCTTTTTTTTATAATCCACATCATCTCATAATCTGCTAGGGGGCAAAGTTTCTATTAGAACAGCTTGCCGTACGTTGTGTATCTTCGATGTAGTTGAAAGGGGTCGTTTGTTGTGTGTGTGTGTTTTTTTTCTTTTTATCTACGTAGCCTTCTAAGCATTCCAAATTTTTTTATTCCCTACTCTTATACTGATATAGGTATTTTCTGGCAAAGTTCGCAAGAATCTGTAGCCCACAAAGTCTGCCACAACAAATGAATCTCTTAAGGGGACCAGTGATGCCTGAGATTATCTGGCGTCATGATGGATGGAAGAGGGATGTTCCTGTAGTGGGCGACTCATGCTTCTTTGTCATTCTCGTCGGTAATTGCCAGCGGGGAAAAAAAATCGCTCATTGCAGCAATTATATCATGTATATTTTTTGTATTAATTTTAACGGCTCAAAGAAACAAATATCAGTTAATCGGAAAGTCACGCAAAATATAAGTTTGCTATTATATTTGCGTGTGTGTCCGTGCAAGCGTGCGTGTGTGCGTGTGTATGTGTGTGACGTATGGGCCGGCGCCACGGAACACAGCGAGGTGACAAGAGTGACAGTCCTCACAAGGAAAAGGAAACTGATGGCGAGTGGTTTCCTCGCTAAGGTGGCCCAAAGGAGGTGACCCCCTACCACCCACCTCTTCCCCTTCCCTAGCCCTCACGACACGCACTGCTGGTCGGTCGGTCGGTCGGTATGTCGGTCGGGTCACTTCACTCCCTTCAGTCGGTCCATTCACTCACTTCCTACGCATTTATGCTTAGTGGCGCGTTTATAAAGCGGCCGTAACACTACCGTCGGGTGGAGTAACAGCAGACGAGTTGTTAATATCAATTGGGATATTCTTAAGGGAATCATGATTTTGTTGCCTAATTGGAGGCGGCTGAATACACCACACTGTGTCACAAAACAGCATGTATAATGAAGGAGACTATTTCCATGACAATTAATTAACTTGGAGGAATCGCAAGCATCTAATTTGTCAACAGGGTATGACTGACTAACTCCCTTAATAAATCCAATGGTCCGGTTTGCTTGATAATAATATGTATATGAAATTAATACTTTTCTGTCTATATAGTATTATAAGTCTTTCGGGTTTGACTAAGAATACGTGAAGTGTGGTATTTAAGTAGTTCTGTTTCTTTCTCCATAATTGTTGGTTCCTATACTTCCACATAATTACAAGATCGTATTATAGATTTGCACGTTATACCTCTCATGATTAATACCCAAGAAATCAGATATATCATATAATTTTAATCCCAATATTTTTCTCAATGTCGAACCACTTTATTCTCCATGGACGAGTGAGTGATTCGTTGGTCCGTTTGTGTTGAAGTGGGGTCCATGTTCAGAAATATGTGATTAAAATTATAAATTATATTATTATTGTCTGGTGGGTAGTGGAGGGCCTTACTTGTGTCGGGAATTGAACCTGAAATAACGGTGCAGGTCCAGTCTATGTATTTTGTGAATGTATATATCTGCTTATGCAAATTTGAACTATGATGGTGCAAATATTAGCGCTTAGGTGGTAATGCAAAACGGAAATAATGGATATATAAATATAATAACAAAGAAAAGAACGAAGGAAATGCTTATATTCTCTACATAGAAAAACTACAAAAAAAAACACCTATAAATAGGATTATAGAACTCAATGAAACTAATTACGAAATGAATTACCTAATTAAAATAACACATTAATACAGAAGCCACCTCCAGTGTACTGAGGTAACCAGAGTTAAGGGGGTAACACATTTTTGGTATATTGGAGCGCCTTGATTCCTCCAAAGTACGCCATGAAACTGGACCAGATGAACAAAAATAATGGTGGTATGTTGCCTGAAATAACTTGGAGGAATCATTAGCTCCAGATTTATAAAAAAAAGTGTATTATCCTCTTAAATTGAGTATTGTGTGGAGAGGCGTCCCTTCCCTTTATATAGAGCCACAGGTGTACCTTTATATAGAGCCACAGGTGTACCTTTATATAGAGCCACAGGTGTACCTTTATATAGAGCCACAGGTGTACCTTTATATAGAGCCACAGGTGTACCTTTATATAGAGCCACAGGTGTACCAGTATGGCTCCTTCCTGGTGGTGGGCTTGGCTCCTCCACACAACATTAGGGGCCTCTTCACCAACCCCTTTTCCCCTTCCTCCTCCTCCTTCCTTTTCACCTTCCCACTTCACCACCCCCTCTTCACCAACTCCTTTACCCCTTCCTCCTCCTCCTCCTCCTCCCTTTTCACCTTCTCACTCACAATTAGGTATCCTCCTCCTCCTCTTTTTCTCCTCCGCCCCTTTTCTTCCTTCTTCTCCTCTTATTCCTCCTCCTTCCCTTACACCTTCCCACTCACCATTAAGTTTCCAGCTCCACCTTTTCCCCTTTTTCCTCCTCATATACCTTACCTCTCACCATTTGGTCTCTTCTTTCTTCTCTTCTTACTCCTCTTATCAAGAGATAGGTCTTTTAGTTGATTTAGCTACCACTGATAATGACATAGCTATTGTGAAAGCCGAAACGACTGACAAATATATAAGTAATAGGACTCTTTACTTGGATCCTTGTCATCCCTTTCCTCTATGCTGATTTTTTTTTTTTTTTTTTTTTTTTTTTTTTTTGCTTTACATTGGCACCTTAATTAAGCTGTTGATACTGTACGTAGTGGGGCAGGAAAACCGAGTAGAGTTAATTTAAGGGGACCCGTGAAGTCGTCAGAAAATTGGAGGTAAACGAGCCCTTCAGATATATATTGCCACCAAACACCACCTCTATGGAAGGAGCTTGTTTCGTGGCATAGTCAGGAGGAATCAGAAGACTCCAGTTATCGTACATGATCACAGGGTCCTTACTTAATGGGAGAAACTTTTGATGGTGAACTGGAGCTCTACGGAATCCTCCAAACTGTGTCACGATACAGATCCCATATTTGTAACATTGAGGTGATTTGTTCCCTCGAGTAGTTTGGAGGAATCAGTAGTTCTCCAATTTACCAGAAAGAGTGGACTACTACTAGGCATCCATAAACCCTGTACAAATAGCCACACGAAACTCCCACCCTCCTAAACCAGTTCTCAGTGATCGAATGAGCAGTTATTTTCATTGACCGCTAAATGGGTGTTCTGCACGACTGACAAGAAGAGAGAGAAAACAACAACTGAAAGAAAGTGAGAAAAAAATATGGTACTACTAAACAAAAATATTATGTGTGCTCGTATTATATAAGGTGAGAATTTCAGGATCGGCTGTAAGAAAACTGTTTACCATAAAGCGGAAGAAAGTTTCCTGAGAGAAGAGGATGAAACTGGGATGGTGAGAATTTCCTGGACCAAAATAATGTTAGTATGGCCCATTTCACCGATTGTTCTTCCTCTCTCCATCCATCCATCCTTTTATTCTATGTTTCAAATCCTTTCATGATTCTGAAGCCGCATACCTATACAAAATAAAATGAACTCTTGATGTTGATAATGATTATGATAATGGCAAAAAAATAACCAATTAAAGTTTATATTTTACATCTTCAGCACAATGGACTAATGGGTCAGGAAGTATCTTATTAACAGCACTATTCTGACTGTGTTTATAACCACAAAATCCACGCACTGAGTAATAAACTTTTATGTGCCGTGGTACGTACAGTTGTCTCAGTTAGAATGCATTGCTATTATTGTTACACCAGGTACGAATCCTCACGTGAAGGTGCGATTTCAGTAACGAATAACTCTCTTCATTTTTTTATTTTACCGTGAATGGGATGAGGTAAAACTAAAGTGTACAAAGAACTACAAAACACGTGTCGCTGTTTTAATTACTTATATACAACAATTTAATAAAACCCGTTCACTACTACCACCTCATATCGAATGGTTCCTTAATTCCCATACGTTTTCACCAATAAACTGACACGATTACTTTCTTTCATTACACAACTCTGAGCGGGTTTGCTTTATCTCGGTTATATTTTTTAAACAATGATAAAAAGCTTTCCGTGTGTGTGTCACTCTGATATCTCTTGTAAATAGTTCTCACCTCGCGTGCCTCGGGTTTTGGAAAGTTTCTCAGCGGTTGTGTCGTAATTGGTAACACTTGACCATGTGGAGGGCTTTTCGAGACGATAGTGGAAAGCAGCGCCACTCATAGGCAACTCAAAACCTACACTTCCCGCGGTAACAAATGAGCGGAAATGAATCAAGTTCCATTACATTAACAGTACAATAGTCCCGGGTCATCTGCCACGCACTGAAGAAGAAAGTATCGCTGGGCTCACGATTCACACCTCAACTGCTGTGAAATCTGCCCCACAGATGGCGACACCTGCCATTCTCGTCCGGCTGACCACGAGAAAGTTCACACACAAATTTCAGGAAGTAGACTACAGTAGCTAGTATCGGAACATATAAAAAAAAAAAAAAAAAAAAACTACCGCAAATCGACCCGGGCAGTATACTCCTGTTGTTGCAGTCAGATTGGAGGGCTACTCATTTCTCCAGGCCACCATCCCAGGAGACAAACTACCTAATTTTTATTAATAAGGCATCTGTTTCGTGGTATAGTTTGGAGGAATCATTAGTCGTTCTACTCGACCATAACAGAAGATGATCGTGATGTCTTGTTTGTAGTTTTAGTGTTATTATTATACGAACATAGACATTTTCTTGCTTTTAAATTACGTGAAGTTTATGAGGATTTAAATTCTGTAGGTGAAGTGGAGCCCTATGATTGCTCCAAAATATTCTCTGACATTGACTCCCTCAGAATGGGTGACCTCAATATACTGTATAGCTATATATTATCACTGACTGTTGAATAATAAATATGGTGATATCTTTATAGACCGTAACACTTCCTTCTACTATATCATATCATAAATTTATAGTCCTGTCTCCCGTCATGTCTGATGGCAAACTCTAGAGGATCGTAGTGCAGGAGTAGAAGTAGAGTAGACAGGAAAATCTTAAGGGGGTACGGGAGTAGGGGACAGGCTCTAGGGGGGGGACTGGGGGGGGGGTACGGGAATAGGGGGACAGGCTTAGGGTGGGTAGAAAGCCTGTAACCTATTCCCGCACCCCCCTAATAACCCCCCTCCCCCAAGCCTGTCCCCCTACTTCCGCACCCCCAAAACTCCCCCGACCCACCCAAACCCCCCCCCCCAAGCCTGTCCCCCTATCCCAGCACCCCCTTAACGAGTTCATGAATATTAATTAGACTTCACAGTAAGTTAAGGACCAGCACTTATAATTTATTTGTATTGGGTGGTCTGAAAGTCTTGCCAACCCAGCAAATGACTCGTCCAATTTCAAGAGTATAATTTTTATATGGTAGGGGTTGACAAGATATTCGGACCAAACTATACAGGAGAAGAGGACTGACAATGCTTACTTTATTTACAACCTTAAGACCACACTATACAGGAGAAGAGGACTGACAATGCTTACTTTAGTTACCACCTTAATTAACAACTTAGGATCACCGACGACCAATAACCAGATGAATCTTCTACTGCACATGGATGAAAGTGATAGTGTGTGGGAGCGGAACCTTTTAATGAAACGGGTTATGTTGTTAGCTGGCTTGGGAATACAACTTTTTGGCCAGACTTGAACATTATCGCTCACTCCAGTAAAGACACCCTTGCCAAATTGAATACTTATAAAATGCTTAATTCGCTAAACTAATTAAGAACATTCTGCCAAGTACAAATTCATTCTCCATTTACTCGACGTAGAAGAGGTCATTAAGGGGGTGCGGGAATAGGGGGACAGGCTTGGGGGGGGGGGGGGTTAGGGGGGTGCAGGGGTTTTTGGGGGGTGCGGGAATAGGGGGACAGGCTTGGGGGGGGGTTAGGGGGGTGCAGGGGGTTTTGGGGGGAGCGGGAATAGGGGGACAGGCTTGGGGGGGGGGGCGGCTAGGGGGGTACGGGAATAGGGGACAGGCTTTCTACCCACCCCAATCATGTCCCCATATTCCCGCACCCCCCAAACCCTCCCAAGCCTGTCCCCTATTCCCGCACCCCCTTAATTGGTTGCAGGAGCATGCAGTCGGTCGCCTCCATAATTCCTCTTTAGACAATTGCCGGTATTGGTATGAAGCAAAAGATTCTACTACATACTTTTCACCCGGCGTGTATAATATTCATAAGAATTTTTTTTTTTATAAGTATACCAAGCAAATCATCCAACAACAACAACAGCAGCAAATTCTACGGTATAACTTTAAACCATGACGTACAAGAAAACATAATACATAAATAGTCAAGGTTTGAACGGGACTAACTATAATTACTTGGGATTGAATTTATTGTTGATGATTTCAGTACCCAAAGAACGAGGTTATTTAGAAGGGAAAATAATGAATGAATGAATGAATGTGAGAGCAGCGGTGAGTGTGCATGGATATCAAATTTGACAGTGCTTGTAAACACTGAAAACACTCAACAAAAACAGTCATACACACAATGTAAACTTGGCCTCTTGGAGTTTTTTCGACCGAGTGAGTACGATCCGAGCAACGGTGCAACACACACACACACACACACACACACACACACACACACACACACACACACACACACACATTCATACATACATATACTTGGCTACATTTTATCGCCTTACTCCAACACACACACACACACACACACACATACACACACACACACACACACACACACACATGGCTACATTTTATCGCCTTACTCCAACACACACACACACACACACACACATACATATACGTAGCTACATTTTATCGCCTTACTCCAACACACACACACACAAACACACATATATACGTGGCTACATTTTATCGCCTTACTCCGAGACATATTATGCGGTTGAGGAGTGGAGCAATCAGGAGGCTGGCTGCTGGGATGATTGCCTTGCTCCCCGTGAACACCAACTCGGCTTGTGAACTCTTGAGGAAAAACGATATGTATTGCCCCTCTTTAGTGTTTTACCGTATTCCTTTTTATACCGCCGACGGGACTGAGGATAGAGCTTTGTTGATGTGTGTGTGTGTGTGTGTGTGTTTAAATTGAGTGTGTATGTGTATCTATCTGCATGTTTTGATAGTTGTGCATGAGAGTGTATGCTTGTTGTGGTGTGTGTGTGTGTGTTTTTTTTTTTACCGGATGTCTGTATGTATGTTTATGCGTTGGAGCATGTTTTAATATTTGCATGTGTGTGTGTGTGAGTCTGTGTAGGTTTTTGTGTGTGAGAGAGAGAGAGAGAGATACAGTATTCCGCACTTTCTCTAAAAACTATGTACAAGTCTGTGTGTGTAAGCGCTAGTTGCTTTCCGCCCATTTGACGCAGAGGGAATAGATAGAGGGGTTTATAAACTTATGTCAACACCGACTTTGTACAAGGCTCTACAAACACATACCATCAGTCTTGTTAAGGGGACACTATATACACTTTAGGTATATTGAACTTCCTTGATTCCTCCAAAGTGTGTCAGGAAACAGGGCCAGATTAAGAATAATAATGTGGGCTTGTTGCTTCTAGTAGTTTGGATGATTCAGTTACTCCAGATTTACCAACACTGTACTACCCCCTTAACAAATTACGTCATTTTTACTCTTTTGACGTAGATTAAAAAAAATAGGGATTTGGAGCCACCTGTCTTCCACTTCGTTCACTATAAGTATATCCCTTTTAGTCCTTCCTCATACAATGTGCAGCCGTAACTCATGTCTCCAAATTATTCCTGGCAACAACCCACCATTATTTTTATTAATCTGATCATGTTTTCTGGTATACTTTGCACGATTCAAGGCGCTCTAATGAACCAAACGTATACTATCCCCAAGCGACTCGATTCCTATACTGTTGTGAATGAATCAAAGCAAACCTGGATAAAAATTTTGGACCCTGACGGTACAAGCTATTTCCATCGTGTTTGTTTGAGGAAAAAGAGCACCAAGTTGTTGTACCCCTGAGTTCAAGTATGGCACTGATATAAATGTGCGTATCTAAGCATCGTCACAGCTTGAAGACAGATTTTCTTACTATAATAACCCGCCCTTTCATTCCAACCGAGAAAACGTTTACCAGGATACCGCTTTCAGTCGAGAGTTTTAATAGGAGACGTATGTAAGAACCAAGAGTGATACGTATCAACAAAAGTAAGAACGTGTGAAGAAAAACAGCGAATACAGTGACGAGTAAGTTTCCTTTCTTCTTATTGTATTGCCAGTGCATGAGAGAAAGGACAGATCATAAAACCAGTTATAATGAAAAATTTCCTAGTCATCATTTTTGCTATTATATTTCTTTAAAAAAATCTTATGAAAATGTATTTGAAACTCATATAATGAATAGATTTACAGTCTGTCAGTCATTACATTATCTTGCGAGGTGGAATACTGATGGATGAGAAGAATGATAAGAGACAATTAAACCAGAGATAATAGGATGAATTTTGTTAGTTATGCAGTGTTTACATTTGGCTCATAAAGCATACTGCACGTGTCCCTGACCGCTCCTGGGGAACAGTTAGTCTAAACCCACTAGATTGTGTGACTAGAAGTTCTACCTCTTTCCGGGTGTGGGATAAAATCTGATGCTTTTTCCCTAACAAGAAGGCACCAACCCTGTCATTATTCACGGTGTGTACATATGTATTTGTGTGTGTGTGTTTGAGTGTGTTTGTGTTGTGTGTGTGCGTGTGTGCTTTTTTATGCGTGTGTGTTTTCGTATGCGTGTGTGTGTGTGTTTTCGTATGCGTGTGTGTAGTGGTTGTATGTGTATGTGTGTGTGTTCGTGATTGCATGTGTATGTGCGTGGAGTGAGGGCAACAGTCACTGCTGAATTCCGTTACGCTTGCTAATTTTTTTGCAATAACTTAGTGTTTGCAGGATTGGTTCCCAAGAAAACATATAATAATAATAATAATAATCATAAGTTTCGAAAGTTCAGTAATAAGATAAGGTTACGCCAAGCTAAATTAAACGCTTGAGAACTATTAAAAAAACATCACTATAGCATGCATGTATTACAGTCATGCTCTGGAAGAATGTTGCTTTTGTGAAGATGAAAGGATTTGACTTTCCTTCAAGGGGTTCGTCTCTTCTTGGTGTAATGAAGGGCTACTTTTCCCTTCAAACTATGCTAGGAAACAGAGGACCTCAGGATTTAATATGTGGGCATCTGTTTCGTGCATAGTTTGGAGGAATCAGTTAGCCCTTCAATTTGCCATAAAAAGAGGTTCCTGTTAGTGTAACGAAAACCGATTAATAATATTTCTCATGTGAGGAGAGTACGATAATTAGACCACTTATCAATCCTAATTAGGAACTGTGATTTGCTTGACTTATTACCAGAAATAATAATTATACCGTAAATATTGTTTACTTAAAATTTACGACAATGCCACGAATTTCACTTTATTAATAGTTTTTATAATTAACATCAGAGTTGAATCACTTACGACGCAGTACAAATTTCACAGCAATAAATTATTTTAGCGGTTTACATTTGGATAATTCAAGAATTTTGCCCACAATAAAGAAGAAGCAAATACCGGTAGACACAACTATTAATTCTTTATGGAGTTTATTATTTGTCGACGAATTGGAGGATACTTATTACCATAGGAGTATGCTATGAAACACATAATTA
The DNA here is from genome assembly GCA_033782935.1 of Petrolisthes cinctipes. NCBI lineage: Eukaryota > Metazoa > Arthropoda > Malacostraca > Decapoda > Porcellanidae > Petrolisthes > Petrolisthes cinctipes. Next base: position 46,347 of record JAWQEG010006516.1, read on the forward strand.
TCTATTCGTAGTCTGCTTTCTGGCACAGGTGGAAGACGTCAGTAGTATTTCAGTTCCCCCACGACAGATTTCCTTTTAAGGGAGTCATATACTTTTGGTGCATTGGAAGGCTACTGATTCCTCTTAATATACCATGAAACAGGGCCAGATTAACAAAAAATAATAGTGTCCTGTTGCATGGAGTAGTTTGGAGGAATCAATTGCTCCAAATTTGCCAACAATACTACATGGGATGACACCACCTACACTCACTCTGTTGGAGGCTGTTCATTCCTCCAAACTACCTCAAACAGCGAGATACTTTCACTTAGATGATCTGGTATTTTTTTTTTTTTTTCACATGGTTTGGGTGGAATCAATCGCCCTTCAATGTGCCGAAAGTTTATCACCCCAATAAATCCCCTGCCAGAAGTCATCGTCCTCATTACCTACTGAAAAATAGGACAGCTGTCACACCAAAACATTCTGGTAACACTTTCCAATATTAGAGCTGGAAAACATTATTATGTGCCGTAGATTGTCGAACCTCCTGTTAACCAAGAAATTTGTGTCTTAAGTTGTAATTCTTTTTTGGTACATTGGAGTGCCTTGATACCTCCAAAGTATGCTAGGAAACAGGACCAGAAGAGCAAAAATAATGGTGCTCTGTTGCTTAGATTAGTTTGGAGGATTCAGTTGCTCCAGAATTACCAACACAAAACTTCCCCCTTAAAGGGATATTAATTCCTATGTAGAGAATAGTGGAAAAAGTATGTAGTCTTAAGGGACCCTGTGATGTAGTTAGAAATTGGAGATAAATGAGTACTTCAAATATTGCCACGAAACACCATCTATGAGGAAAGAGCTTGTTTCGTGGCATGGTCAGGAGGAATCAGAAGCTCCCAATTTTCATACACGATCACAGGCCCTTAAGGGGAAAACCTCTTTTAGGTATGTCGAAGGGCTTTTTATTCCCCTAAACTCTTCCAGAAAACAAATCACCTCAGTTTTTCAAATAGGGGGGATCCGTTTCGTGACATAGTTTAAGGGGGTGCGGGAGTAGGGGGCAGGCTTGGGGGGGGAGACTGGGGGGGGGGGTGCGGGAATAGGGGTACAGGCTTGGGGTGGGTAGAAAGCCTGTAACCTATTCCCGCACCCCCCCTAACCCTTCACCACGCCTGTCCCCCTACTCCTGCACCCCCTAAAACACCCCAACCCACCCAAAAAAAACCCCGCACCCCCTAACCCCCCCCAAGCCTGTCCCCCTATTCCCGCACCCCCCTTAAAGGATTCAGTAGCCCCCCCCCCCAAGTTACCGTCAAAAATTTCCCCACTTAATTAATGGGTGAGTGTCGGGCCGGTCAGGAGGAAGAGGAGGAGGTGGTGGGAGTGAAACAGAAGTGCATGAGACTGGGGTAAAGAAACTACGGGTGCGGGTCACAGCTTGAGGTAATTATGTAGTGTGGATGCAGGAAGTCCCACGTCACCACCCAGGTCACACACACTCACACACACACACACACACAGTTTCCCTATCTCTTTTTTTTTTTTTTATATCAAACTGAGGTTTATACAGCCTGTCGGTAGGGATCAGATGAGGTATTGGTGACTTAGGAGTATTCTTGAACTCATTCTGTATACACACACGAGGAGTACTCTTGAACCCATTATGTATACAGGTAAACACACAAGAGAAGGAAATCTCACTAAGATATGCAATGGAATACCTTCCTACAGAAAAACATGTACGGCGCTTTATAATACCTATGTAAAGTACATAATTATATACATATATGTATATTACTCCACGAAAAATACCGTATCTATTGAAGATAATCATAATCATATTACTCTATTGCATTATCTCTATTATCATAACTACTATTACTTTCATTGGTATCTCAGTCAGAAAAGACAATATATTTTGTTGTATTCTTACTTGTGCGATGATTCTAGAATAAGCATTGAGATAATAGTTTGCTAAAAATTTAAGCATCTGTTTGACTCTCAAAGCGATAGTTTGATGATGGTGAACCCTAGCATAAATTCCCCAAAATATCAATTAGATATTTAATGTGAGGACACATAAAACAAAAGGGATCTACGCCCCCTGAACGCAGAAATGTCGATGTCCCTGATAACCTCAAAGGGGAATCGAAGTGAAACCCGGAAGTACCACAACCCCCCCCAACCCCCCCCCTCCTCGTTCCTTGACAATGACGAGGCAATGGTCGAGTTAGGCTTCCTAGAATTAGCATACACTCATGCAAGAATATTCGTATAAACCCACTAGTAGCATCACATTTACACACCAGAGTATTATGCAGAAGCCAGTTATCATCTCATTTACACGTAAGAGTATTTGCAGGAACCATATATCATCTCATTTATACACAAACGTATTTGCAGAAAACCACC
>JAWQEG010006517.1:0-50000 GCA_033782935.1 Petrolisthes cinctipes
ATAATAACACATAATAGATATGCCATTCTTTTGTTTTATGGTGGTATTAGTAGTAGTAGTGGTGGTATTGTGTTGGTATGGTAGGAGTGTGGTTGTATTGGTGATGTTGTGTTGGTGTGGTAGAAGTGGTGTTGTTGGTTTGGGATGGTTGGAGTTGTGGTTGTAGTGGTAGTAGTGGTGGTGTTGTTGTGTTGGTGTGGTTGTAGTGGTGATAGTAGTTGTGGTGTTACGTTAGTTTGGTAGGAGTGTGGTTTTAATGGTGGTAGTATTGGTGGTATGGTAGGAGTGTGGTTGTAATGGTGGTATAGTAGTGATGGTGTTGTGTTGGTATGGTTGTAGTGGTGGTGTTGTGTTGGTGGGGTAGAAGTGGTGGTTGTAGTGGTGGTGGTATAGTAGTAGTAGTTGTGGTGTTTGTTGGTTTGGTGTGGTAGGAGACACTGTGGTTGTAATTGGTGGTAGTAGTGGTGGTGTTGGTTTGGTAGTAGTAGTAGTAGTGGTGATGGCAGGAATGTTGTTGTAATGGTAGAAAAACGTGGTCTGAATGGTATTAATGTGGTTTTAATGGTGGTACTGTTTTGTCATAGAAGATATAGTGCATTATGATAGTAGTAGTAGTGGTTTCATCATGGTAGCACACTGTAAAAATCATGGTACTAATATCACTTACCATGATTTCGCGGTGGTCGATGCTCTGAGATTTTCACAGTAACATTGGGTACTTCATGGTAACTCCAGCTGGTTGTTATGGTAACTGGGTTGTCATGGTAACTCGAGCTGGTTGGCATGGTAACTCGAGATGGTTGTCATGGTAGCTGGGTTGTCATGGTAACTCCAGCTGGTTGTCATGGTAGCTGGGTTGTCATGGTAACTCGAGCTGGTTGTCATGGTAGTTGGGTTGTCATGGTAACTCGAGCTGTTTGTCATGGTAGCTTGGTTGTCATGGTAACTCGAGCTGGTTGTCATGGTAGCTGGGTTGTCATGGTAACTCCAGCTGGTTGTCATGGTAGCTGGGTTGTCATGGTAACTCAAGCTAGTTGTCATGGTAGCTGGGTTGTCATGGTAACTCAAGCTAGTTGTCATGGTAGCACAGAGCACCATGACTTGCCGGAATGCTAAGGGCTGCTGGAAAGGTCATTGGACTGGACCTGGTATTGGAGAGAGAGAGAGAGAGAGAGAGAGAGAGAGAGAGAGAGAGAGTTAATAATGTGGTTAGTGGATGTGTGTCTTTAATTTCCTTTTGTATGAGAGAGAGAGAGAATATTATGCATGGTTAGTGGATGTGTGTGTCTTAATTTATTATTGTTTGTGTGTGTGTGTGTGTGTGTGTGTGAGAGAGAGAGAGAGAGAGAGAGGAGAGAGAGAGAGAGAGAGAGAGAGAGAGAGAGAGAGAGAGAGAGAGAAAAAAAAAATATATATATATATATATATATATATATATATATTATATATATATATATATATATAATATATATATATATATATATATATATATATATATATATATATATATATATATATATAATATGTGGTTCGTAGTTGTGTGTGTGTGTGTTTCTGAGAGAGAGAGAGAGAGAGAGAGAGAGAGAGAGAGAGAGAGAGAGAGAGAGAGAGAAGGTATACACAGATCACAGAGTTCAGTAGATGTGATGTTTTTGATGCATTACAATTATACATGGAGGCTACTGATTAATCATTACAGAACTAGAAAACAGAATACATAGTTGTGTAAGCTTGTCATCTGTTTCTTGGCTTCGTTTGGAGAAATTATAGCCTCCAATTCACCAATAATTTACCCCTTTAAATGTAATGATGGGGATTATAGTGTAAGTAAATAATACGAGAATGACTTTTAAGGGAGAAATACAGTGTTGGTAAATCTGGAGTAACTGATTCCTCCAGACTATTCCAAGCAACTGGTCACCATTATTTTTTGCTCATATGGTCCTGTTTCCTGACATACTGTGGAAGAATCAAGGTACTCCAATGTAGGCTACCTCTTTTAATATTTGTTTTTACGTATAAAATTAGTGTTTTTTATACATAATTATGGAGGATGATCACTTTCCTCCTCACCATCCTCATTATTATCATTAGTATCATCATTATCATAATCACTCGTAATTTTACACCCAAATATCACCCACGATGTTAATTTTAGTTATTATCAAATTTCTTGTCACTCCCAATTCTATTATAGACAATATTTCTCATACTCCTATTATGGTAACGAAAATTCACTTAGCAAATTATGACAGATAGATAATAACTCGTCTCGTATATAAAAGCAGGTTTTCCTAGAACATAATTATATAATCTTTCAGACTTGGGATGGTGTTTATTTTATGTTATTTATATTGTGTAATGCATGTTATTTGATAAGCAACTGTGTTATTAATTTAGGGGAGTACAACTTGTTTTGGTAAGTTGGAGGTAAGTCTTCTGATTCTTCCAAACTATGCCAGGTAACAACAGACATCTTCAGTGTACTAATAGGGCATCTGATGTTTCGTGGCATAATTTGGTGGATTCAGTAGCACCTCCAGTTTACCATCTCTTAAGAGGAAGCTAGACACTTCACCCACAAACCGTAACTCAGAATCCCTTGCAAGTCAAAACGAAGATAATGATATTGTACTGTATATATTTGTTGCTAAAGTTATACTGTTACATCGATCACAACACTGACCAAAGTTTAGCAAATTATATCCTGTGAAATACGTATATATGTACTGTATATGCAGAAGAGGAGACTGGAATAGGTAGACAGAGAGACAGGCAGATAATTGATAATAATATTAATAGATAATCAGACGAATAGATGAACAGTCCTAACCATCAGAACATAACAGAACACGAGACAGAAATACAGACAGACAGACAGACAGACAGAATACCAAAACATAACAAACAAATCTATTATTACGAAAAGATGAATTAACTAACAAATCACTGAATAGGAAGACCAGAACCGAACGAACCCTTTGCGGCAACGGTATATACCTGATCAGAGATTGGCTAGTTTCTCTCTCTCTCTCTCTCTCTCTCTCTCTCTCTCTCTCTCTCTCTCTCGTGGCTGGCTGGCTGGGGTGGGAATTAATTTGTAATATATTGAGTTTTCTTTTTATTCTCTCACTCTCTCACTTTCTGTCTGTTGGTAATTCTTTGGTGTGTGTGTTTTTCTTTTCGTTCACTCTGTCAGGGTGGAGACAAGAGCTGTGTTTGCTCTCAGATCAGTCACCTCATGAACCTTCCTTGGCTGGGGTGGTTGTGGTGGTGAGGAGAGAGAGAGAGAGAGAGAGATAGAGAGAGAGAGAGAGAGAGAGAGAGAGAGGACATGCAGGGGTGGGGGGAGAAAAGAAAGGGAGGGATGTGGAAGAGAGGGGTGGGAGAGAGGGGAAAGTGAGTGAGTGTGAAAGAGAGGAAAGGGATGGAGAGAGAGGCCAAGGGAAAAGAATATGAATGAGAGACAAGAGAGAAAGGAAAGAAGTAGAGGGAAAGTGAGAAAGTATAAGGGAATGAAAGAGAGATAGGAAAATATAGAGAAAGGAGAGTAAGAGGAGAAAAGAAAATGTAACAGAGAAGAAAAGATTAGGGAAAGGAGAGAGGAAAAAAATGAGGAAAGGAAAGATGAGAAGCAAAAATGACAAGGGAAACAGACAATGAGAAAAGGAAGAAGAGGGAGATTGAGGAGTGAGAATGAATAGAGAAAGAGGAGAGTCCGAAAATAGATGGAGAGGACAGGAGGAGGGGAAAAGAATGGAGAGGGGAAGAGACAAAGAGAAGAAGAGGAGAAGGAAGGAAGGAAAATAGAGGAAAGAAGGAAGGAGGAAAATAGAGGAAATTAGGAAGGAGAAAATAGAGGAAAGAAGGAAAGGGATGAGGGAAAATGGGAGAGAGAAGGAGGAAAGAGGAGAGGAGAAGTGAGGTGGCAAGAGAGGTCACGATACTGAGAGGTGAGGGAAAGGTGAAGAAGATTTTAGAAGATAGGGGAGAAGAAGAAGGAGGAGATAATTAGTAGGATAGAAAGATATAGATCGAGAGAAGGGGGGAGAGGAAAGGAAAGAGGGAAATAAGAAAATATAAATAAGGAGGAAAGAAGAGAGAGAGAGGCTGTTGTGTGTGAACCTTGACATTGACCTTGCCTGAAGGAGAGGTCAAGTTGAAGGTTCACCAGCCCCGTGTGTGTGTGTGTGTGTGTGTGTGTGTGTGTGTGTGTGTGTGTGTGTACATTAGATAATTAATAAGAGGAAGGAGATGATAAATGAAGCAAAGCAAAGGGAAGGTTAATAAATCAGAGAGAGGGAATATTAAAAGATAAACATTAAAGCGAGAGAATGTGCCATGGAGAGAGAGAGAGAGAGAAGAGAGAGAGAGAGAGGAGAGAGAGAGCGAGAGAGAGAGAAGAGAGAGAGAGAGAGAGGAGAGAGAGAGAAAAAAAAAGAAGAGAATGAGAGAGAGGGAGAGGGAGAGAGGCTGATGATAGATGAGAGGACTAACTCCCTTTGAAGGTGACACAAGCCACCATACATCACACCACAGGCAGACTTCTGTTGTTGGGATCTCCTTGCTGCAGGCCAGACGTAGTACACACACACACACACACCACACACACACACGTTACTTCCCTCATCCCATAAGCATGTTTTACCACACACACACACACACACAAGTTACTTCCCTCACCTCTAAGCATGTTTTTTACACACACACACGTTATTCCACAATCTCCTAAGCATGTTTTTTCACACACACCACACTCACACACATACACACACGTTACTTCCCTCATCCCATAAACACGTTTTCACACACACACACACACACACACAAACACACACACACACAAACACACACACACACACACGTAACTTCCTTCATCCCCTAAGCATATTTTTACACACACGCAAATATATTACGTCCCTCATATCTACCCTCAGTATCTGATTCGAGACGTATACAGTTATAGTTTCACATAAGTTTTCATGGCCGTTTCATTGGAAGGTGTTACAGAACTATAGTGAGTAACTGCACACACACACAACTTGGTTCATCTTATCCCAGTAGTAGTTATAGGACAAATGATTAAGGGGGTAGTACACTGCTGGTAAATATGGAGCAACTGAATTCCTCCAAACTATTCCAAGTAACAGAACACCACCATTATATTTGTCCATCTGGTTCTGTTTCCTGGTATTCTTTGGAGGAATCAAGGCACTCCAATCTACCAAAAGTACTCTATCCCCTTAAACTATCTTAAATTGGATCCTACTTGAATTTTTGTTATGCGATTATATTTACAGTTCGGCGCCTAGGCCTCTCTGACCCCCAAAAGTTACAGGTATATCGATAAGCCTATTTATTTTTCTATGTTACCTTTTTTTCAGCCTAACCAGTTCTTTTTGTCTGCGACTGTACGGCCACGAGCAACAGCAGGCCGACACGCTGGTAAAAATATGGCTGGGTTATTTTAGCATATAAATGGATGAACGGTAAAACCCAAAGCCGTGTGAATAAATATGAGCAAGTTATAATTAAGTTAATTAAGTTACCTCACTCGGGATCAGCCAGTCTATACAGTGTTGGTAAATCTGTATCAACTTATTCCTCAAAACTCTTTCAAGCAACAGGCCACCATTATTTTTGTTAATCGGGTCCTGTTTCCTGGCATACTTTGGAGGAATCAAGTTTATTTCCCCCTTAATTGACAGCCAACACCAACCACCCCTTCGTTCGTTATATTTGTCTCCCGAGTATGTAAGGTAAAGTAAGTGTTAAATGGAATGGATTTACTTTACGTTGTTCATCGCACATTACATAGATTATAGAAGTGAAGCAGAGGAATATTAGTGGATGTAAGGTAAAGGTATATGACACACACACACAGTACGCGACAGAAGTTCTATACACACACACAAGTTACTTCCTTCATCTAAACCCTCAGCCAAGCCAAATATTACACCCTTGTTCTTACCAATGAAATGCCAAAAAGTATTCATTCGACCGTGATCAATTGCCAGAAACCAAACATAACATTATCACTTCTATTGCACCGCCATGCTTAGTAAGGTTAAGTTCTCAATCAACCAATCAAACAATTACTACCCATATGGAACTCATAATATCATCCAGAGAGGCTGTATGGAAATCAGTCAGATGGTATTTTTAGATATCTTGTTCGCAATCCAACACAAACAGACATGAGTGAAAATATTACCTTAGGAACTGACTCCGTTTGTGAAGGCACGTAATGGCAAAAAGAACTAGGCTATTATTATATTGACATCGACACAGAGATCTCCATTAACTATAAATATAATTACCGAGTCTGAATCACAGCCGTGCCGAGTTAATTTACGATCACTCTAAAGTACAAAAGATTACCATTAACCATCTACACTCTATTCATTTTCTTTTCTCGATAGCGGTATGAGGTCCAACAAGCCTCTCTTTTATTACCCTCATAATTATCTCTCTCCCTCTTCCCATTCTTTATTACCTCTTCATCCATCTCTCTTTTATATTGTTTTCACCCGTAATCATCGGCTGCACGAGGTAATAACGAAGAGACTGTCGTGGAGTTATCGTACGTCTGGCACCTACGGGTTTGTTTACAACTGTATACATGCCCTTTTGAAGATTATTATACCCTGAGATGAAGTTATCGTTTTCGTATGTTTTGAATAGCCTATAATAATGTAACTCTTCACCACCTTTACATTATTCACATTATCTTTATATATATTGGCACTCTAGACCACGCATTGTAAATAATGTGTCGTTCAGGTAGTATTCGATTAAGGGATTGGGAACTAAGTCAAATACAGGTCTTACTCACGGACGAAAATTATTATGGCAAGAAGAGTGGTGAGTTGGTTATCATTATTACCTTAAATTATTCCTGTGGCAAAATGGACCCTTGGATTTATAGGTTACCATGCCTTGTTTTAATCCCACTGACCGTCCTCTTTTATTTCGTGTGATTTATGGACGTGTGAAATAGCAAGTTTGGGGATGGAAGACGAAGAATAATAATGTAGTCAGTGCAAAATTTCTCGATAATAGCAGTAGGATTGTAAGGTATGTAACATTCTGCAAAATATGTAATTAAAATGTGTATCTGCCCTGGTGTCTGTGTGTTATATTTCAGCTCTGTCATAGAGAAAGGGATCAACAATGTTTGGAATACTGCTGCTGGCCATTTATTTATCATTATTTCCATTATTAGGCGTATATCTATAGTACCTACATGCTTCTCAATTTTTTTAACATTACAAGCCACGAGGGAAATGGAAATTAGGGGAATAAGTCAACAGATAATATGAAAGATTTATATTGTAATTTTTACTAGTGTGGATTTACGTGCACCAAACACAGCTGACGTTGCCCGCAGCTTAGTGTTGCCAAGTAAGGAAAATTTACCCTAGAAATGAGAAATTAGAGATATCAATGGGAAAATTATATAAAAACTGTTCAAGTGTAACTACATGGGGAAATTTTTACCAGACGAATTAACAAGATTATGGTAAATACCCGACTATAATCTTCAAGAATAAACAGGGAATTTTTGAGGTAAAAAGGGAAATTCTGATGTTGTTGAAGTTGGGGAAGTTTGGACAAGGAGATCTGTCATGGCTGGCAACACGTACTCTGCTACTCCTTCGCCGGCTCTATCTCAATACCTGTGCTCAGATAATTTGCTTTTGGTGTAATTATTTCTTCATTTCCTGGTGTCCAGAATACTATCGCTACTTGTATCGTCCATTGAGTACCTTGTGGCCGTGTTATAGGTGAGTGTTGAGTTGAGTTTGGCATTGACATAGAGATGTGTGTTTTTATTATTATTATTAGTAGTAGTAGTATTAGTAGTAGTATTCCATGCCCGATGTAGTGAATGATGAGGATTGTTCATATTGCTTTTGCCAGTCTGGTTATTATTAGCTTATAGTATACGTATGTGTGTATATAATATTGCATTGCATGTTATGGGGTTCGTCTGTTGTGGTGAAATGGAGGCTACTGTTTCCTTTAGATTTTGCTACGAAACATACTTCTACTATAGGAGACCTTTAAGCTCTGTTTTGCAGCACAGTTTGGAGGAATCGGTAGCTAATATTTAAATGTTTTTTCTTAACTGAAATTTATTATATTTGCCCTTCTTGTTCTGGGGCCTAGCCTTGTACCCTCGTGACCGAAACAAATCGGATCTTTACACGGAACACAAATTCGAAAAAGAGCATTACTTTTCTTCAGGTTAAATGTTAAGCTTCGGTTTTTCCATTACCTCCGTTAAACTGAAAAATTTATGAAGGTAATTATGTGTTGCACTTGTTCCTCCCTTAACTCGCCTGTGACGGAGAACCTAAAGTCAGAGAGAGGAAGAAAAAAATAACTTGTACAGCCACGGGCATAGGTTAGTTTCAAGTCATTTTGTAGTACTGGTTGATGAAGAAATAACAGGAGCGGGGTAGGTGATATTTATATTTCTGACTTTTTGTATAATTTTTCATAAATCAGATGACTCAATGTGATTATACTTTATTTCAGATGATTATATTATGTAGAGCCGTAATAATAATAATATATACGATACCGACACATTTGAAAAGGAACAATACGACTCCTACTGTTTCGGAAGAGTGAAGTAACATCCCGACCATTTGTTGAACCCTTCCGTCCATGAAATTGAGCTCCTGATTGGTGATTTTGGCGCCCCTCCGGACCCGAACCACTCCCTTTCAATTTTTCAGCTGTCCCTCCTTTCCTTCTGTTTCCTTCTTACGTTCTGTCTCCCTCCTGTTTTCTTTGCACTTTCTATCTTTCCTTCCGTTTCCTTACGTTGTTTCCCTTTCCTTCTGTTTCAATTGCACTTTGTCTCCTTTTCGTGTTATTTCCTTATGTTCTCTCTCACTTCTGTTTCTTTTGATTCCTTCAGTTCACTTCTTACTCATTCTCCCTTTCCTTCAATTTCCTTCTTATTCATTCTCCCTTTCCTTCAGTTTCCTTCGTAATTCCTGACCCTCCTCTCCGTCGATGCAGATTTCTCATTAGTCGTAGCACAAAATATAGGTATAGGGGTAGCAACACCCTTTCGTAATCCAAGTATGTATACACCAGAAACATGACCTATTATGACTTAGCTGAAATGATCACTTCCCCCCTTTAGTTCTTAGGATACATACATAGGCTACATCTAATAGTCACCAAAATATCTTCATCAGTGTAGTGTGTGTGTGCGCGTGTGTGAGGGTCAGTGTCAAGGCTAAGGGACCGGTCTGTCTGGTCTGGGCTGGGCTGGGATGGTGTGAGTAGGCTAGGCTAGGCTTGCTAAGTCTGGACACTGTGAGTAGACATTGAAGGAGATGACCTCACTCACTCTCTGGCTCGTACCAACACCTACCTCTCTCGTATACCAACCTCACTCTCCATTTCTATATTATTATCATTGTGCCTATATATTATATATTCATGGTGTTTTTTTCCTTCAATGATTATATATTATTTATCTTTATTGTTTATTTATCTATCTCTAACCTTCTCTACAATTTCACACTATATATATATATATATATATATATATATATATATATATATATATATATATATATATATATATATATATATATTCCATTCTCCTTTCATTCTGTTTCCCTTCCATTAATTAACTTTCATTCTCTTCATTGACCAACCCCCTTTCCTTCTGTCCCTCTTCCATTTTCTTCCCAGTTCAATTCCCTATTTATTCCCTGGCCCTTCACCTCTCATTACTCCTACTGATCCCCTTGTATTGCTTTTTATCTAATTTCATTCCCTACCCTCACGTTCCCATTCTATCCCGATTTGTTTACCTTTCCTTTCCTCATGCAACTATTCTTTCATTTGCATCTCGCCTATCTCTTTCCTTTCATTCCCTATTCTATTCCCCAATTTCCATCCCTCCCTACCCCTTCCTCCACTTTTTTCTGCCGCATTCGATTTCTTCTGTCCTTCCCTTCCGTCACACAATCCCTTCCCCTCACCCTCACACCTATCCTTGACCCTTCCCTGAACCCTTCTTTTGATACAACTCCTCCCCAACCCTCCCCTCTCCCACGTACCCACTCTCCCAACTCACTAACACACCTCCCATTCTCACTCAGCCCTCTCCCATTCCTTCCGCCCCTTGTTTATTAATTTTGCCCCCCAGTCCTCGCATTCCTTTTCTTCATCCTCCCCATTCGTTCCTTCCTCCCGAAACAGCCCGCCTCCCTATTCTTATATACCCCATAAATTTCCCATTACCTTAGGATTTAGATGCCCCTTCGGTCCAGAGCCAACCACATTCTGATCTTCAACCACTCTCTCTCTCTCTCTCTCCTTTTCTGGCGGCACACTACTCTAGCGGTCTGTCTTCATTAAATGTTTTCTACCATAAAGCCACTTTGCCCTCGTCACCTACTTACTCATTAAAGTCCTGACTCTCATAAACACATTGATATTTGGTTTGTTATCATGCCAAGAAACATAAGTGTATAGAAATGCGTTGTTCTGTTCATAATGAGAGTCAAATATAATAATTAATTATACACTGTGTGGGGACTTCTTACTCCGACCCTTTGCGAATCACAATCATTAAAATAAAAAATGTGTGTTCCTTTCGATGACCGTCAATAGTGGAAGAGTTAAGTCAGAGCAGCAGGGACCTACAGCTTCACTTGTCTGGCAACTGCTTTAGACCAGACCAGATTACACTCCCAGCAATAACTACGCAATACACGAAGTACACACACATCCTCCACTATCCCCTATACAACACACAGACTATACTCCTTCACCACCACCACTATCATCATAACATCATCATTACACTACCTACAACACAATACATACACATTCTCCACTAAATCACCACCACCATCACCACACTACCTATAACACACAGACTACACACATTTTCCACTAACCCGCCACTATCATCATTATTAGCAACTCATCATCACCATCATCAGTTATCAGAGTACCACGTGATCTCCCTAGTAACTTATACATACTCGTAAATATAGAGGGGTTTACCATTTGTGAGGAAAATCGCCTGGTGTTAGTCAGGGGAAAGTAATGAGACTGAATAGGCTAGTGTGTTTAGGGTAGATACATTTGTTGGTGAATTTGGAAGGTCTCTGATTTTCTCCCAAACTATGCAACGTAACTGATCCCCTATTTGTACCATTGAGGGCGGCTGTTTTCTGGTATAGTTAGGAGGAATCAGTAGTCTTCCCAATTTACCAAAAAGAGAATCTCCTCTTAATTAAATTTGTTCAAACCCAGAAGAGAGAGAGAGAGAGAGAGAGAGAGAGAGAGAGAGAGAACGAACAAGGGCTAAGGAACTGGTCAGGATATAGCCACAAAATACTCGCTGATTTTTCATGATAATATTTCCTGACTGTGTTGTCTTAGTCCGAGTTTCCTGGTGCTGAGAGAGAGAGAGAATGTGGGTGTATGTGTGTGTGTAAGAAAAACATTATTAAAAGATAAGGAGAGGAGAAAGTTAAGGGATAAATTTGTTTGTTTGAGAGAGAGAGAGAGAGATAGCAACAAATGACAAATATTAACGGGAGGTGAACGATAAAGCAAGCAAGAAGATACCTAACTGATTGGGATTCGAACCAGCACCAGAAAAATGAACAACACACACACTAACGTTCCTCACTGGTCCGCTAAGAGAGAGAGAGAGAGAGAGAGAGAATTTAGTGTTTTTGTAAATGTTTGTGAGTGCTAAAATTTAATGTGTGTGTGTTTCAGATGAATAAAAACTAAAACAATTGACATATAGTCCTTCGATTTAACTTCACATATATATATATACCAGATTAAGTAATACTAGAATGAAAAGAAAGTAGAAGTTAGGCGTCGTGTCGTTTCATATGACCGAGGTAATCATCATACCCCTGGCAACACTCACTCACTATTGCCATACCATAGTGTTATCGTGTCAGTCGCGGCTAGGGAATACATACCACGGTAATTATATTATTGATGTAATAAATAGTTTTCTGTTATGTACTGTAATTATGTGTGTTTGTGTTTCCATGTGTTGTGTGTGTGTATAATTAGGTGTATGTATAATGTAAACATATATACTGTATGTGTGTTTGTAGTTATATATGCATCTTTATAATTTCACGTGTAGTGTGTTAATATCAATATATGACTGTTCATTTTCGTGTATATATGAATGAGTATGAAAATCTGCGTGTACGTATGTATGTGTGTAGGTATGTAAATGTGATTGCAAGTATGTATGTATGTTTGTAGGTATGTAAATGTGATTTTAAGTATGTATGTGTGTAGGTATGTAAATGTGGTTGTCTGTGTGTATATATGTGTGTGTGTGTCCGGGTTGCTCACCTACCATCAAAGCAAGTACCAGTGATAATAGCATTCCTTGCAGGCCACACACTGTAATGAGGCTGCACTACAATATAAACTACTCGCTAGGATCCTCCACTCTCTTCTCGCATTATTCTCTTTTCTCTCCTAGCAATATTCGCTTCTCTCCTCTTATTATTCTCTTATCTCTTCTCGCATAATTCTCTTATTCACTTCTCTTCTCTCTCCTCTTATTATTCTCTTATCTCTTCTCGCATTATTCTCTTGTTCTCTTCTCTTAATTTTCGATTCTCGTATCTTTCTGCTTTCTTATTCTTCTTCACTTATCGTTTTTCTTCTCTCCTCCTGTTCTTTTCTCTTCTCTTATCTCTCCTTATTTTCGTCTCTTTTCTTTTCAGTTCTTCTGTTTCCTCTGTCGTATTCCTTCTTTTTTCTGTTATTCCCTTCCATCATCTTTTTTTTTTTTCTCCGTTGTCTTCTGTTCTCTTTTCTTATATACCATTCCCTTTCATCCCTTCATATTCATTCTCTTATTTTCCTTTCCTCCAATTCTGTGTGTGTGTGTGTGCGTGCTAAACATAGACATGCATTCTAAGTCATTATTACAACATATATTAGGATAGACGAAAATCACTCTTTCACATATAGGTAGCAAAACGGAGTAGCCTAACACTGAAAGTTGAAAGTCGACCTTGTGGCCACGCATTTATATCTCGGCAAAATAATAATGTTTAGTGTAATAGAATGGTGATAAGTAAGTGTACAGATGTTAGAGTTAAATATTAAAAAGGGAAGAATGAATACATACATTCGTGTTGTCAGCATTGCATATTGTGACCAGGGGATAGTAGCCTAGTGTTGGTATATAAATCAAGAACAACTGATTCCTTCAAACTATTTTAAGAAGCAGTATGCCGTTATATTTCTTAATGTGGTCCTGTTTCCTGGCACACTTTATAGGAAGCAAAGCGCTCTAATGTACAGTCGCGGCCAATAATAATAATCATCCACGTATGAGTATATCAAACAATTTACTGTCTAATGTTTTCTCGTTCACATTTGATGTTATTGTCTTAAGTAGTGTGTAAATTAAAAGATGGTAGTTAACTTATTTATTGGAAAGTTTATCATCTAAGGAACAGAGGGATGCTGTTAAACAAACTCTTACGTGAGTTACCCCTATATAGATGATTATATTTGACTGCGACTGTACGTACTAAAGATGTTCTACCCTCTTAAAATTGGGTGATGATAAATAAATATGTATAGGAATGTTGGCAGCAATAATTGACACATAAACAAAATAAAGGTATAACAGAGGATGGATGTGTTGTCATCTTTGCAGCCACTTGCCCAGATGGCTTATTGTGACCCCAGGGACCAGCCACCTGCCGTGAAATGTAGGTCGTCATACTGGCACCTGTTTAGACGCCAGACCAGACCCTGCATTATTAAGGGGGTATTACACTTTTGGTACATTAGAGCGCGTGTGTGTACAGTTCTGATAACAATTGACACGGTTGATGGGGAGATTCTTTTGTTGAATTTGAAGGTCTCTTGATTCCTGATAATTATGCAACGAAAATTAGGTACACTATTAGTACCATTGAGAGTCTGTTTCCTGACAGTTAGGAGGAATCGGTAGCCTCACAATTTGCCGGCATGACAAGTCTCATTAAATTAGCAATTAGATAAGGAAGTTGAGGAAAGAGAAGAAAGCTATAATAACAGATGAAGGGATGGAGAAGAGTAATAATTTGTAATGTAGGGAAGAGGTGTAAGATGTGAAAGGGAAATATAGGGAAGGGGACAAGGTAGTCAGAAATGAAGGGAAGGGTAGTAAACGAAAAGAAGGAAAAGTTTGGTAGAGAACTAAAAGAAATCAGGAAGGGAAAAGTATGGTAGGGAGAGTAAAAGAAAAAGGGATGGATAGCAAAACATGAAGTAAAGGGATGGATAGCAATATGATGGAAAGGAAAGAAGAGTAGGAATAGTAAAGGATATAGATTGATTTTATAGGGGACTGTAGAGGATAGGAACAGTGGTGGGGAAAGTAGGGGTAGGGGAGGAGGAAATGTGTTGGAGTAGGGGAGGGGGAAGGGGAAGGGGTATCAGAGCCGTTATACCCCCTGGCTGCGGATGGAAGATGGGGAGGGGGGAGGGGAAGATAGAGGGTACGAGTGGGAGGAGGTAGAGGGAATGAAGTGTGTGTGTGGGGGGGGGGGGTACGAGGGAGGAAAGAGAATTAAGTATAGGGGGGGGAGTTCGAGGGAGGAGAGGGAATAAGGTTGGAGGGGGGGGGGGTCGAGGGAGGAGAGGGAATGAGTTTGGGAGGGGAGGTCGAGGGAGGAGAAGAGGGAATGAGGTGTGTGGGGGGAGGGGGTGTATGGCCTTTGGGTCGTCTGATTGATTGTTCAGCACTGACCTCCATCCGAAAACACATACACACGCGCACACACACCAGATTTAGACAGTGGTAGTGGATAGAGAAAAGTTATCTATTCAAAGAAAAGTCACTGATAACCTAACCAACTATCAAATACATGATGGAAAGAGGGACTATGTATAATCACTACTAGGAATGTAGATAGAAATATGATTATTTTTTAGTGTAATTAATTTAAAATGTTTATAAACAAGTTTGTCAGAAAAATAATCAGTTGTCAACCAAATCCTAGACACTTAACTCATGAGGGGAGTTGGACTACTTTAACAAGGTCACATCACTGAGAATCTGAGGGACTGATGCAGTTGCTTTATATGACTGGGATGGACGTGGCGCCACAACTACCGCCTGTCATCATCTCTGCCAGGGCATGGGGGGGGGGGGTGTCTGTTCATGACTGCGGTATAGTAGGCAGTACTTGAAGGGTTTGGTGGCTCACTCTTCCTTTCAATTCTTCAACTCTGGTAGCACATTGTAAAAGATGCTTGCTTTTGATAGGCATCTGTCTAATGCGACTTTGGATAGTATTGACACTACTCACGCCATACCCTAGTTATTGTGTCCTACCTAATCAGAGTGTTTCCTTTGCAGTGCCACGTTCATATGTTACTTCCTTGAAGAGCAGACTAGTGTAGTCCACGCAATATTTGAGATGTCATCTGGGACCTAAATTCAACAGAACAAGTAAGTTAACTTTATTATAGCATTGAAAAGATACAGTAGAGAAGAATGAGTTGATCTCCAATTTGACCACAACAGATGGAAGTGGGATTCAGCCTTGAGTACCATAATATGTACTGTTTTCACCATCGTAACCATCATTTTATCGTCCCTCAGGCCCTTTACTGTGTTCTATGGTGGTGGTGGGAGCTGCAGGGTTGATCGACTTCCTGGCGTTACCTTCACCACATGACACTCCTCTACTCCATTCAACTGGCGGCTCTTCAGTTGAAAATTTAGGTAATCGATAACCATAATTTCTTTTGCATTACATCCATGAATATAATTTAAATACAGCTCAATTTGAACCTCATATGTAGTGTAACTTTGCAATCCGCAGCTAATAACCAGTTTGTCTACCTGCTTGGTATTATATAAACTGACTGAAGCTGGGTTTTTTCGACTAAATTCCCGAAATTTAACATAGTTTTTATTTGTTTGGGTTCATAGATAGTTTATTTAATATTAATAAACTGAGTCACAGCAACATTCAAGAGTAGGATACATAAAAAAAATCATACATATTTTTGTTTTGCAGCAGGGGACATCAAGGAGCTTGATCTTCCTTTCATCATGAGGGGAGACATACTGGGTAGGGGAAAGGGGACATTGTCCCTCTCCATAGAGAAGATTAAAAGGTGGAGACGCTCTGGTAGCCGAGCTGTCATATCTCGACCTAGCCAAGATGGCGGGCTAATGTCGTCAGAAGTAGGTGTGAACTGTCACCTGGGTATCCGCCATAGGTTAGAATGAGAGTTACTTACTTGGCTTCACCTCTCTTCTGGGTTAGTGAGCCAGGGCATCTCCACCTTGGAGATGGTTTGTTCCCATTTCCATATGGGGGTCGCTGTTCCTCACTATCTCTTCCATGTTCATTACTCTTGATCTCTGCGCATTATATGGCCATACCAGTTCAACCTTCTCTCTTGCATAATTATATCTGTCACTGTACTGTATATTATCAATGAGAAGCAGATATATAAATTCTCTCTTCCTGAATTTCCATATATATTCTGTAACAAAAAATAAAAGCGAGGGTTACTTTGTTTCTTATATCCTTCTCAACCTAATCATTTAATTGATCATCTATATATATATATTTAATTAACATGGCCAGTTATTATTATGGTTGACTCTGAAATCATATGCTCTTGGAAGTGTTATGACATTTATCTGGCTCTCCATTTAAATTATCTGACTATAATACAGCATGACTGATGATTCACAGCCACAGATCTTTCAGCAGCTAAACTTTACCTGTAAAATTATTTTAAGTGATTTATACAAAACAACTGTATTTAATAAAAAGCAAACCTCTGTATTCTGAGCCACCAAAGAAGTGTTCAATTGATCTGAGACTATTAAAACATTAATGCTCTTCCTTTTAATGAAGATACAAATGGACTGTGGTACAAATGCATGATATGATGTGAAGTATACGATTGTGTTAAGCCAGAAAATCCTATTTGTCACAAGGGAGAGGAAAGGAATTAATTGGCTTGGTTCAAAAGTGCTGCCAAATCCCTTCAACTACTGCCTACAATGGCCCTACATCACTATTTAGGCAATAGCTCCCAATTAAGCTAAAACTAACGTTAAGAAATATTAGTAATGAAAGCACAGTTGTGGATGGGAGTTTCTTTACCCCAGCACACACCTTGGTCTAAGAAGAGAGTTATGAATGATAGTAAAATATATAACGACTAAAAAAGATGATTGGTAGATGAGTTTCCAGGAAATCTTTATGATTCATAGTTTAAATTATAAGCTGACCCCCGAGGTTAGTGCTGCAGTAACTCGTGGCAGTTTAGGGGGGTCTGTTTCTTTTATGAATCAGTCAACCTTCCAGTCCTGCAAGTGTATGCCAAGGCACACCATTGTGACAACTCTGTGCAATATTCAACACTACTCGGAATTACCATGTGTTGGAGGCTGTACTAGCTGTAGCGACAATGATAGCAAATGGGATTGTAAGGTCCGACAGCAATAGGAAATTTTTCACTCGGTACTGTGAAGGTTGGCCAGGAAATTCTCTACCAGAGACATCAAACAGAAATGGAATGACATGAGGGTCAGGACCACTTTGTAGCATGAATATGGGAAGGGTGTGAAGGAAGGGACAATGAATACTCAGTATGAAATGGAAAAATGTAAGGAAGAGCATATACGTGATGAATTGCAATCAAACTGGCCAGATTAAGGAAGTCGCACTTTATAAATAAGTGAGTAAGACTGATATGAGCTAAGTATAAACAAAGGGAGAACCGATTTACTTACCTTCTAAAAAAGATAATGCATCTTGCTGTCAAGATGAATGCTTGAAATTGAATGTCAAGTAGTCAGAGCTGTAATGGTCTCGGGATATAGCAGACATCACACACCATGCCACGGGTGACAGTAGAGGTTGTGAGGATATCCATGCATGTCAGACCTGAAAGACATAACGATATACGGTACTGTACTCCTTTTATTGGAAATGGGATTTCAATATGAAACCCATAATGTTACCACGTTAGTGACAGGCAGCCATAATAAATTGTCACAGTAACCAAAATATGTCGTATGATATTAATGTTTGAAAATAATTATCAACTAATCTATGAGCAAGAGTTTTACATATTTCAGTATGAAGGTCCGCGAGAGAATTGCATAAGTTTGGAATTTGATATTGAAGCATTTTTCATTGTGGTATGAATATAATAAAACTTACCTTGGAGAAGCAAATACATCTACGAGGATAGTTCTAGGGGCGTATCACACAGGTGTACATCATTCCCTGAAACATAAAATTAACTTCAGTACTGGTGCTAAGATCAACAAATTAATACTGAACAATACTACTGTAATATGACCCAGGTGTACTAATGATGTATTTTAAACCACATTTCATTTAACCCATAGTGTTACTGGCATAACAGTAATACCGCTCATTTGTTAGCGTAACGGTTATGCTGCATGACATATCAAGGATTTTAGTACTAGGAAAAGGATAGGCCACTCAATGATATTTTCGTGTCGTCGCTGTGGTTGGCTAGGACGGTGGCGCCTCTAGCTGCCAAAATGAATCAACACTTCGGCTCCCACATGTTTCTTAACAATATTTTCATGTTAAAGTACAAATAAAATATATATATATATATATAGTTTATTTTAAAACCTATAAAGCAATGAGCTATAAATACTGTACAACACTGTTACCCCCATTACCACTATGTGAGAGCATTCTTGCTTCCTATATTCCTACTTGCTGTGAGGACAAGAGTCATAAATCCCCCCCGCCCCGACCAATTGGGCGCGAGTCCTTGGGAACGGCTTCGGTCACCCGGACAATACCTCGCCCCTCACAAAAGACACACAGCTACACATTTTTTTTTTACCATCGAGAAATGATTCTCCGGCTGTGGAGACATCGAAAGTATTCCTGAACCCACAAACAAACACACTTGTCCGACATGCCCAAAACCCATCACATCTAGTACACAGATAAAGGGTTCAGTTCAATGCAACTCTTGCAAAAATTGGGCCCATTTCCCATGTACAGTACAACACTTGCCTCCAGAAAACACTACACAAACACATGGACCTGTTCCGCATGTACAGTACCAAACCTATACCACCACCACAACCTCCATCACTCCCACCTCCAATACCATTACCCCCACCACCATTATCTCCACCTCCATCTCCCCCACAGACTCCTCCTCACCCCTGTGTAGCAGCACCTAACACACACCGCACACACAACATTAACATACTTAGATTAAACATAGATTGCATCAACACCAAAATACAAAAACTCACACACTTCATCATACAACACAACATACACATTGCCATCTTACAAGAAAGAAGATTACTCAACACACATAAAACACCTACATTTCCCAATTTCACCACCATCAGACAAGACCGGACCAGCAGCAATGGCGGTGGACTCATCACCCTAGTCCACAAATCCCTTAATTACATAGAAATCAGTGCGCACCTCAAATCCCTTCTCCCCCACCACGACACCACCAAAGAAATTCAAAACATGAAAGTACACACTTGCAAAACAACAAGTATCACTTGAAATAGTTAATTTGCAAATCCCACCACAAACCTGCCCCACAGTTCCCCGTAACTTTTCCCCCCAGCTCCAACAAATCAACCAACCTGACCTCACCCTGGGTGGTGACTTCAATGCCAAGACGTCGGCCTGGTATGTCAACAACCCAGACACAGAGGGCTTGAAATCCTTTCCCAAACGGACAACCACTTTACCTTAAACAACACTCGCCAACACACCCACATCCCTCACCAAGCACTCTTCTAACCATCATCAGCTCACCTGACATCTTCTGATCCCCTAACCTCGCCCCCAGAACATCTTGGAGGGTTGTCAGGACCCTTGGCTCTGACCACCTCCCAATGATAACCACCACAAAAACAAGAATCACCCCAATTGGTCACAGACACACATACACTAACTACAAAAGAGCCAACTGGGAAGCCTTCACTACCGAAACAGAACAATTTGAATCACTGAACAGTACACCCATCACAAACATCAACACTGCTGTACAAAAACTCAATACAAATATCCAAAAAGCAGACAAACAACACATCCCCAGAGGCAACAGAAGAAAACACAACCCCAACTTTACAACAGAAATTCAAAGCCTCATTAGACAACGAGACACACTTAAACACTCATCCCCAACGCCCCTCACATAACACACTATACACCAAATACAAGCATTAAATACACAAATAAACAACAAAATTAAAGATCAGAAAACACTAAATTGACAAAGGTTTGTCAACACACTTCATCACACAACAAAAACCAGCATCACACTGTCCAACAGCAACACTACACAATCACATGCAGCCATCATAACAACAGACACCATACCCTCAAATAAACAACAAGCAAACACCCTCATCCAATATTTCTCTCATGTCAACCACCTTCACTCTCACCCTGAAGACCACAGGTTATCAGATATTAGAGACATTTCCCCACTGACTCATGACCATGGCAAAATTCTGGGACCTAGCCGGATCTGGCAACACTGCTACAAAACGGCAATATACTAGATAAATACCCATATGAATCACAATCTAAAGGGTTGTAAATTATATAATTAAATTTGAAATGGTACATGGGAGTTTGCAGACTGTGTTACTCTTGCAGAAGCACTTCCACCAAAATAAAACCACAATTTTTTCATGTCACAAATGCAAATCTGAAGATGAAATAGTTTGTAGTTTGCAAAGTGACAGCCGAAGTTCCCACCACTACGTATCACCCCACAAGACAAATTTAATAACACCATAGAGTATAGACAAATAATACGCCATCAACAACACCACAGCCCCTAGCCCCACCATCTATCTTATTACCACTATTACCTTAATTTACTTCCATATTTCATACCAACCTTCGTTACTTGGTGATCCGGGAGTGTCACGGGTGAATAAAGAAGAGATGGTGAATAGGACAGGCCATTTCGGCACGTAAATAAAGGAGAATTTGCCATAAATAAGACCATGCAAGCCTCGTAACTCCACACATTGGCAAGCAGTGAGGTAGTCAGTGTTGCCAGGTCTGGTGCTTGACGAAATTTCCCCAAATTTACCTTTGGAATTTCCTTTTTTTACCTCAATAATTTCCTGTTTACTCTTGAACAATCTATATAAAAATTCTGATGTAGACTTCAAAATTCTCTAAAACAGAGAAATTTCCCTGCACCTGGCACCACTGGAGATAGTGAACGGAGTGAACATTACACCGGTTTAGAAATATCCCTACATGTTCCTGATATTTCCCTAGATATTTCCTGTATAGCTCATTATTTTTATTAAAATACATACGTGTCATAAAATTATTAGCTTTAAATTAATTCTGAATATTTTTACATTATAAATTCAAGTCATTACCTTGTTAAAATTTAATTATTATTATAGTTTACACCTCTCTTTTTTTCCCTGCCTCAGAATAATAGAAGCGTATCATTCAGGGAAATTCCTTATTGTTAACTGATGCCTCCAAACTATTTCAAGCAACAGGCTAACCATTACTTTTGTTCATCTGGTCCTGTTTCCTGGCATACTATGGAGGAATCAAGACGCTCCAACTCGCTAATAAATATTTCACGCTCTCGTTGTCATCGTCTTAACCCACTGTGTGTGTTTGTATGTATGTTTGTTTGTTTGTTTGTGTTGTTACCGGGTTGGGAGGTGGGGGAGGGGGGTTGACTGGTTGTTGTGTGTACGTGTGTGTGTGTGTGTGTGTAGTGACTGATGGTTTGTAGGTCAGTCAGTCGAGCTCTGTGTGTGTGTGTGTGTGTGTGTGTGTGTTCCATCCATCAGTTTTGAATCTGTTCCTTTCCTTCATTCATTTCGTTATTCATTTCGTTGTTGTAGTGGTTTTTATTTTTGTTTGTTGTGGTTGTTGTTTATTTGTTCGATGTTGTTGTTGTTGTTTTATTTGTTGTTGTTGTTTTATTCTTCCTTTTAACATTCTCTTTCTCTCTCGACATTTCCTCCTCTCTCTCTCTCTCTCTCTCTCTCTCTCTCTCTCTCTCTCTCTTTAGCTTTTCTTTCTTTATTTTTTTTTCTTTCCTTTTTTGCCTATTTTCTCTCTTTAATTTTCTCTCTTCCTTTCTTTTTTCGCCTGTTTCCTCTCTCTAATTTTCTCTCTCTTCCTATATTTTTTCACCTGTTTTCTCCCTTTCCTTCTTTCTTTATCTACTTTCTCTTTCATCACCTGTTTTCTCTCTCTAATATTTCTCTTTTCCTTTCTTTCTTCACCTGTTGTGTGTCTCTCTAAGTATCATGCTATCAATCTTCACTCTTTTCTCTCTATCACCCTCCACACGATATTCCCTTTATTCTCTCTTCCATTATTCCCTCCTCCTCTCTCCATCTCCCGGCTGCCTACTCAATCCTCAATCCTCCTTCTCCTCCTCCTCCTCCTCCTTCCTTTCTCTTCTCTCTGTAAAAGCCTTCAGTATACTCTGTTTTAGCTATTCACCCTTTCCATGCATTTTCTCCTTTCTTCCTTCCTTCTATTTCCTTTCATTCACTTTGTTCTCTTCTTCTCCTCCTACTCCGTTTCTTCCTCATAATCATTATCATAATCATTTTCACTTTCATTATCATCATCACCATCATCATTACCATTAACATCACAACTTTCATCATTATTATCAAAATTTCATCAACTTCATCACCACCACCATACCATCACTACCACAACACCATCACCACCACATCACCACACCATCACCAACACTACCATACCACCACCACCACACCACCACCAAAATCAAAACAACCACTTATTTTATCTTCCTACCAAATCCATCAGTGTCCCATCCCTCTAATTTTATCTAACCCAAACAATTCACAGATCCTCTTAACTATAATATAACTGGGGTTGTCCTTAATGTCAACTCTCCTTCTACTGATAACATAATCTTCTTCCTCTTATCCTTTATCGTTTTATTTTTCCCTATCCATTCTCTTTCTCTACCATCATTTCCCCTTTTTCTCTCCACTTCCCTTCCTTTTTTCTTCAGTCTTTTTTTTTCTCTCTCTCTCTCTCTCTTCTCTCTCTCTCTCTCTCCTCATCTCTCTCTCTCTCTCTCTCTCGTCTCTCCTCTCTCTCTCTCTCTCTCTCTCTCTCTCTCCAATTATCACGTTATCAATATTCACTCATTTCTCTCTATCGTTAACACTTCCTACATTTCCTCCTCTTTCTCTCCTCTCCTCTTTCTTTGCATATTCTCTCTCTCTCTCTCTCTCTCTCTCTCTCTCTCTCTCTCTCTCTCTCTCTCTCACAGTCTTTTCAGTGTGTGTGGAATCAGCCAGTCACTATGGACAATGAACTGGGCAGGAATCTCAGTTATAGTCTCTCTCTCTCTCTCTCTCTCTCTCTCTCTCTCTCTCTCTCTCTCTCTCTCTCATCCTTCTTTGTTCTATCTTTTCCCTTTCTCATCCCACCTTCTTCCTTCCTTCCTTCTTCTATCACCACACTACACTTTTTTCTCTCTTTTTTTTTTACCCTCTTATTTCTCCTCTTCATCTTCATTACAACCTCATTTATTTATTACCTTTCTCTTTCACCAATTCTCCTTCTTTCCTCCCATTGTCTATTTCCTTCTCTCTTTGTTTTTTTTTTATCATCTATCTTCTGTTCCCTTGCTTCATTTTCTATTACTCCTTTATAATAATAATAATAATAATAATAATAATAATAATAATAAACAAGAGAGAGAGAGAGAGAGAGAGAGAGAGAGAGAGAGAGAGAGAGAGAGAGTGTGTGTGTGTACTGCAGGAAGAATTACACTAAAATTTACACTTTTGTCCGTCTATAGTTGTGATGAGAGGGAGGGAGGAGGGATGGTTTAGGGGAGGTAGGGGGGATAAATAGTCATGTGGGAGACAGATCATAATAATAATAATCATCTTACCCAAAATTATTTCAAGCACCCGGTACCGTACATAATTTTTCAGAGAGGGTCCAAACTTTTCGACGATTGATTGATTGATATTAGGCACCGCAACAGCGAGGTCATATAGCGCCAGAAAAAGGTGATAGAGAGGTGAGACAGCAAGCAGGAAGGAAATAGAATGAAAAGAGGGACAGTTGAAGAAATAAAAGTAGTGACTGGGGCCTAAGGGGCGCCAAAACCCTTCCTTCAAGTATTGCCCACGTCACTCAATTTTTCGACGAGGATTGGGTTGGTCTATAGAAGGAAGGATTTGACAGATGAGGAGGATATGTAAATACTGGATAGATCTGGCTTTTATAACAAGTTGATGGCTCGTTCTCTTAAAAAAAATAATGAAATAGCTCGATCTTGTTATATAGATACCTCACTCAGTATGTCAGTCAGTCAGTCAGTCAGTAAGGTAAGCAGATAGTCAGATACAAACACACATACAGACAGACAGACAGACAACCAGCCATCACACACACACACACATACAGACATCATAATCAACACGCAGTAAGACACACACACAAACAGACAAACAACAAGACAGCCAACAAGCAGTAAACACACACACACACACACATACACACATCATAATCAACACACACACACACACACAAACACAGACATCATAATCAGCTGTAGTGTTTATGGTGCCAACAGAATAGAGAGGTGTTGTATTGTTGTGTTGCTTTTTATCTTGACTATTATTATTCTGGGTCTCATTTGTCGCTGTTGTTGACATTATTAGGTTTTTGTCCCGTGTGTGTGTGTGTGTGTGTGTGTGTGTGTGTGTTCCCTTTGCGTGTGTGTATGTGTCCATATATTACCGTTGCGTGTGTGTGTGTCCATATATATTACCTTTGCGTGTGTGTGTGTGTATATGTGTCCATATATATTACCTTTACGTGTGTGTGTGTGTGTGTGTGTGTGTGTGTGTGTATTACCTTTGCGCGTGTGTGTGTGTCCATATATTACCTTTGCGTGTGTGTGTGTGTGTGTGTGCATATAATTATTACCTTTGCGTGTGTATCTGTATTTCCTTCAATTACCTTTGCGTGTGTGTGTGTGTGTGTATGTGTTTCCAAGTACAAGGGAAGCACTGATTGCGTCCAGAAGTTACAGTCTACATACAGTCTATTCCAGTGAACTCGTTAACAACTTTTCATCCTGTATAATAAATATCCTTGGACTAATCCCAAAATATTTACACGTCACAAGACAACGTTCACCACCCAAGTGTAAAAAAAAATTAAAAAAAAATAATAAGAAGTAAATGAATAAATAATACAAATAAATTACTTTCTGTGACCTCATCTTGACCCAACATGACCCCAGGAGGAAGAATGAATGATGTGAAGGAGTTATTTGTGGTTACCATTGTCTAAGACCCTTAAGTAAGGACCCTGTGTTTGAGAATTGGAGGCTTCTGATTCCTCCTGACCATGCCACGAAACAAGCTCCTGTTATATAGGTGGTGTTTCGTGGCAATATTTGAAGGACTCGTTTACCTCCAATTTTCTGACTATTATACATCACAGCTCATAATGGGGAAGAGATGGGTAGGTGTGGGGGAGGGGGGTACTTTTCACAACAGACGACACACGCTTGTTAGTCGGTGTTGTCAAATTTTGTCTTTAGTATAACATGATTGTATATTCATTGGAGAGAGAACCAGTGAGAGATAGATTATTATTTAGTCTACATACATACATACATAAATACTGTACATACTTACTTACTTACTTACTTACTTTATATACATACATACAGAGGTAGAGATATATAGAGGGATGCAGAGACAGACAGACAGACAGACAGATTGATTCACAAACAGATGATGGATAGCTAGATAGACAGATTGACAGACAAACAAACAGATAAACACATAGATGTATAGCTAGATAAACAGACAGACAAACAAATTCTGAGATGACCAACCTGCTGCTGCTGCTGACCTTGTATAAGAAGCTGATACCTGTGAGATGAGGTCATGCTGAGGGAGTGAGAGAGAGAGAGAGAGAGAGAGAGAGAGAGAGGGAGTGAGCGAGAGAGTGAGTGATTGGTGGGCATCGTGAGGCCTACAATGTAATTAAGGGGAGAACCACTCTTTACTAAGTTGAAAGGCTACTGATTCCTCCAAACTATCTCAGGAAACAGGCCACTTCAATATTACTAATAGGGGATCTGTTTTGTGATATAGCTTGGAGGATTTAATAGCCCTTCAATTTCCAAAACATGATCTCTCCTAAAGGGACCCTGTGATGTAGTCAGAAAATTGTAGGTAAATGAGTCCTTCAAATACTGCCACGAAACACACACACCTATATGGAAGGAGCTTGTTTCGTGGCATATTCAGGAGGAATCAGAAGCCACCAATTTTCATACACGATCACAGGGTCCTTAAGGGGGAAATTTTGTGTTGGTAATTCTGGAGCAACTGAATCCTCCAAACTCTTCCAAACAACAGAACACCATTATTTTTGCTCTTCTGGTCCTGTTTCCTGGCATACTTTGGAGGAATCGAGGCACTCCAATGTAACAAAAGAAAATTACCACCTTAAGCAAAAGATAATAATTCTGTCTCGTGTGACTTGGAGGGCTACTGACTGATTCCTCCAAACCCTGCCAATAAAACAACAGGCAGCTTCAGTATACGAGTGAGTGATCTGATTTGTTGCAATGTTTTGAGAGCTACGTCGACTCAATCCAAAAATTAATTCATCCCCAACACACGACCACCTTTACATGATCAATCACCACCAAGGGAGAAAATATAATAATAATAATAATAATAATAATAATAATAATAATATATAATAATAATAATAATAATAATAATAATAATAATAATAATAATAATAATAATAATAAAAACAATAATGATAAAAAAAAAAAAAAATATATATATATAATAATAATAATAATAATAATAATAATAATCCCTTTCCATCACCTCCAAGGAACTAGAGCAGGTGAGATCATCAGTACACACACCCAAAGATTAAAGGGGTTGAAAATTATGCTTCTAGAGTAACTTGATTCCTCCATAAAACAGGACCAGACTATAACGAGAATAAAACTGGTATGGCTTGTTGTCTGTTGCTTGGAATAGTTTGGATGATTAAGTTGCTCCAGATTTAGCACCAGCAATGTATTATCCCCTTAGATTATTTTTATTTATACCCTTGTGCCTCACGACTTATATACATCAAACTATTATTTTCCTCTCTCGCCTGTTCACCAACTTGTTCTTCTGCTGATATTTTGAGGAGGTTAAGAGGATGCTTTGACGGCTTGTGTGTGTGTGTGTGTGTTACCGTAGGATGGATGGGTGAATGAATGATACTGTGTTTGGTTTGGTATTTCAGTCTTTCCTCAAACCTATACCACTGAGAGTCCATGAGCATGTAGTGGTTGATACTGGGCAGAGAGTTGGAACAAGGTAAGTTTCCACATCCCTCTGACTCAACAAATTGTTAGTAATGTTGTTTTGGCACATTTTTTTGTTCTTAGTATTACAAGTGATAGCTTTACCCTCTGCTCATTGACTTTCAGCCATGGCAGTACAGTATATTTGTGTAATGTACGGTATATGTAATAGTGTAAGGTAAGGTATATCACGTACACATCATATACCTTATTATACCACATCACACCTACTTTTCTCATCACTCACTCCCACATCACTTCACATCATGACATGACACAACAATAACTCACATACACAACACATCACACATCAGTATAGGTGTCATAGCATTGTCACGTGTCGGTTGGCAGGTGTCGCTTAAGAGTTAAATTTTGAGCTTCAGCAAATACATACTGCTTTCATATGAGTGAGTCCTTGAGGGGAGTGAGTGAGATGAGTTGGTTCGTTCGACCTTGCACGTCCACATCATCCGTGTTGACCGTAAATACAGATGACATTAAAGACCACCACCCAGCCAGACACTCACGCCTCACCTCACACGCCCCTCAGACACTCACCACTCATGCCACACCAGACACTCACCTCACACGCCCCTCAGACACTCACCACTCATGCCACACCAGACACTCACCACTCACGCTTCACCAGACACTCACGCCCCACCTCACACGCCCCTCAGACACTCACCACTCATGCCACACCAGACACTCACCACTCATGCCTTACCAGACATTCACAACTCACCAGATACTCACCACTCAACAACACACACGCCTCACCAGACACTCACCACTCAACACACACGCCCCACCAGACACTCACCACTCACTTCACACACACCAGACACTCACCACTCACTTCACACTCACCAAACACGACTCACCAGTTTCCCAAGTTACAGTAAAATTCAATAGTGCAAAAACTAGTACCAAGTAAATGAGGAGAATGGACAGATAAGAGGAAACGAGAACATGGAATTATCTGAACAAGAGCAAAACATAACCATTGGCGTAGTAACCCAAAAAAACTATATCTATTAATTATCGGTCTGTCGTTCTCTTGTCTGTCTGTCTGTCTCTGTCTCTGTCTCTGTCTCTGTCTCTGTCTCTGTCTCTGTCTCTGTCTCTCTCTTTCTCTCTCTCTCTCTCTCTCTCTCTCTCTCTCTCTCTCTCTCTCTCTCTCTCGTCACGATATTCACTGTTGTTATATAGACGAGTGCAAAAATTATATATATTTTTTGTCTGTCTGCTTCTCTCTCTCTCTCTCTCTCTCTCTCCTCTCTCTCTCTCTCTCTCTCTCTCTCTCTCTCTCTCTCTCTCTCCTCTCTCTCTCTCTCTCTCTCTCTTAACTACACAACTTTATCACCGTTTTCCCTCCGTGCATTCCATTTCTTCTCAGGTATAATGTGTGTGTGTGTGTGTGTGTGTGTGTGTTGCCATGATACCAAGTGAGAAAGAAAATGGCTAAGTTGTTAATTCGAAAATGTATGTGTGTGCGTGTGAGTGTGTGCGTGTATCTGCGTGTGTTAATTCGAAAATGCATGTGTGTGCATGTGAGTGTGTGAGTGTATCTGTGTGTGTAAATTCGAATATGCGTGCGTGTTAGTGTGTGCTTGTGTGTGTGTTTGTGCGGGGGGCATATATCAGTGTGCGTGCATATCTTTGCGTGCATCGTGCCGTTCCAGAAGGAAAGAAAATACAGCCAACTTATTAATTTGAAAATGTGAGTATGCTGTTGTTGTTGTTGTTGTTGCTGTGTGTGTGTTTGTGTTCTTGTTTGTTTGTTTGTGTGTGTGTGTGTGTGTGTGTGTGTGTGTGTGTGTGTGTGTGTGTGTGTGTGTGTGTGTGTGTGTGTGTGTGTGTGTGTGTGTGTGTGTGTGTGTGTGTGTGTGTGTGTGTGTGTGTGTGTGTACCGAGGTTGAGGAAGGGGTAGGGGGTTTTCATGGGGTAGGTTACCAGGTCATGAGGGTAAGAAGGGGGAGAGGGAGGAGGGGTGAAAAGTTGAGGGTGGGAATGAGTGAGTAGGGAAGGGGAGGAGAGGGAAGACAGGAAGGAAGGAAGGAAGGAAGGGGGAAGAGAAGGGGGAAATGAGGAAGGGTATGGAAGGGAAGGGAAAGGAATGACAGAAGGAGAGAGATGAAGGAAATGAAAAGGAATGATAGGGAGAGGGGAAGGAAAGTAGGAAAGAGTAGGAATGGAAAAGGGAGGGAAAGAAAGACAGGAAGGAGAAAGAAGGAATACAATCGAGAAACAAACAAAACAATAACAAGACAAGGAGAGGAGAGAACAAAAACAACAATAAAGAAGAAGAGAAAGAAGTGAGGAAATATTAAGAGAAACGTGGGTGAGAGAAGAGAAGGGACGGTGATGACAGGAAGTATGAGGAAAACAATAAAAGAGAGACAGAAGCAAGGAGGGAGAAAAGAAGGAAGAGGGGGGGTGATGGAAGGGAAGGAGGGTAAGGGCAGGAAGTGAGAGAAAAATAATGAAAATGAGAGAAAGAAACAAGTAAGAATGGGGAGAAGGGAAGGATGGTAAGAACAGGAAGAGAGAAAGGAACAATAAAGAACGAGAGAAAAAACCAAGTAGGAATGGGGAGAAGGGAAGGATGGTAAGAACAGGAAGAGAGAAAGGAACAATAAAGAACGAGAGAAAAAACCAAGTAGGAATGGGGAGAAGGGAAGGATGGTAAGAACAGGAAGAGAGAAAGGAACAATAAAGAACGAGAGAAACAAACAAGTAGGAATGTAGAGAAGGCAAGGTGTGAGAAGGGAAGGAGGGAGGGTAAGGGCAGGAAGTGAGAGAAGAATCAGGTTGGCTTGGACAGAGAACAAAGTGACACAGTTTTGCTTTCACGCCTGATCAACCACCCACACCACCACCACCACTCCATCAACACCACCACCCGTTATACAACTGCTGTGCCCGTTTCTCTACCCCCCTTTCTTCCCCTACCTCTCCCCTCTTTGACACCCTCCTCCCCCCCCCCCTTCCAATTTGACCCTCAACTTCACTCTACCACACACATTTTCTTCTGTGCTGTCTTTCCCCTTCATCTCATTCGACCCCCCTCCCTCTCTTTGTCACACTTATGTTCTGTTGTTTACCCCTTTGCTCTTATCTCATCTATTCCCCCTTTAACAGTACTACTACTACTACTACTACTACTACTACTACTACTACTACTACTACTACTACTATTATTTTTACTCTTTAACACTAATACTTCTCGTTACTCTTTCATCAAGTAAAGGATATAACAGAACACTGACAGTAAAACCTCCTCGTTCGTCATGTGGTGCTTTTTTTTTTTCATTGTACATTTTTACGCAATGATAATTTCGTTGGTGGTCTATGCTCCCAATTTAGACCCATCCCTTCCAGTCAACATATTTATATAGCATGATCTTATACCGTAAAGAATGTTTCTGTACTTACCCTTTCATTTGTATGTCTAGTTTAGTCGTCCTATCTTGTGTTTCCAAACGGCTCTTCTTATATTTAGTCTGAAAAGGAATTTGTCACACCTGAATCAGCCTGAGTGTGTTCTGTTCTGGTAACACTGTATCAAGTCTTAAGGAGACACTAAGGATAACTAGACATAACGGGAAAATTGGAGATACACGAGTCCTTCAAATATTGCCACGAAACACACACCTATATGGAATTCTAAGGAATGTATTTCGTGTTTCGTGGCATAGTCAGGAAAAATCAAAAGCCTCCAATTTCCATACACGATCACAGGGCCCTTAAGGGGAGGACTTCTTTTTGGTAAATTGGAGGGCTAGTGTGTCCTCCAAACCATATAACTAAACAGTTCCCCTATTAGTAACATTGTGGTGACGGTCATATTTCCAAGAATGTTTTGGAGGAATCAGGGAAGGTATTCACAAAACATCTTAAACTTTGGACTCGTTCTTATGTTTGCATTTCTGACCTCGCCTTATTGTTTCGGGCTCATTTCGAAGCAGTGAATGGTTTTGCTGTTCTATCATGATTTCGAAGCCACACGTGTTGGGTCCTTTAACTTGCCATGAATGAACGCTTTTGAAGGAAATTTTAGCTGAAGAGTGAATTTGGCTTTTGTGAATATGGGCCCAATAATCCTCCAATACTGTAAACCAAAATAGATTCTCCCATTAATAAATTATGAAAAGAGAGGAAAGTAAGCAGTGAATACATTATTACTACTTTGGTGCCCAGTTTACATGATGTCCACAAAATCTTTCAATGTTTATAATAATTATATATAAAAAAACTGTATATATCCCATTAAGTTAAGAGGAGCGTATACCACTGGTACATTGGAGTGCATTGATTCCTCCAGAGTATGCCAGGAAACAATGCTAAAATAATAAAGATAAAGGTAGCCTGTTGCCTGGAATAGCATGGAGGAATCCTGTAGTTGCTCAAGCATTTACCAACACTTCTCCCTTACACCGTATTCACACGATACATTTTTATAAACACTGAAAGACATTGTGGTATATACCTTGTAATCGCCAACATAAAACGCAATGCAACATGAGCAATTATTGTAACAAGAATAAACAAAACTTTCTCCTGGTACAATTGCCAGCATTTATAACTGGTACACGAAAAGAGGATTAACAGCTCTGAATGTACCAGTTATAAGTGCCGGCAGCTGTACCTGAAAAGTATCGATGAGTTTGGGAAATAGTTACTCCTTGTGATGTCAAAATCCTCGGGCGTTATCCAGAAAAGAAATAGAGCTAGAAAAAAGTCGCCGTGGTGAAAGGACAAACTAACTAACACCTGGACATTGATGGGAGAAGTTAAGGTGTAATGTGGACAAGGCTTGACAGTTCTTTATACAGTCAGGTAAGGAGAAGTAATGTGTGACCGTGAAAAGGTTAATCAACTCCTTCAGTGTGCATGAGAGTCTGCATGTCTATATGTGTGTCGTCATGGGTGTGTGTCATCATGTGTTTGTGTGTGTGCGTGTGTTTGTATGATCTGTGTGTTTGTTTGTTTGTGTGTGTGTGTGTGTGTGTGTGTGTGTGTGTGTGTGTGTGTGTGTGTGTGTGTGTGTGTGTGTGTTTGCGCCTGTGAATGTGTGTGTGTGTGTGAGTGTGTGTGTGTGTGTGTGTGTGTGTGTTTGCGCCAGTGAATATGTGTGTGTGTGTGTGTTTGCGCCTGTGAATGTGTGTGTGTGTGCATATGTTTGCGCCTGTGAATGTGTGTGTGTGCATATGTTTGCTCCTGTGAATGGGTGTGTGCATGTGATTGCGTACACGCGTGTCTTAATGTACAGTATATATGGACACAGGAGTTTACTTGTGTTTCTGAGTGTGTACGTGTGTATATTGTTTGTTTACATATGTACTATGTGCATGTTCGCAAGTACTTAGGCTATACGTTAAGAAGAATGTATAAGCCTGTGTTCTGCCCTTTACACTGTACTGAATTGAGATTATAGATTCATCACCAGAGACCGAATGGCTTACGTTAGACGATTTTACTTGCAATTGTAAAACCTCAATGACTTAAAGGACCCTGTGATCTCAGAAAATTGGAGATAAATGAGTCTTTCAAATATTGCCACGAAACACAACTCATATGGAAGGAGCTTGTTTCACGGCATGGTCAGGTGGAATCAAAAGCCTCCAATTTTCATAAAAGATCACAGGGTCTTTATAAAGGTCATAATTATGGTGTCTGATTTTCTTTAGAGTTTGTGGGACCATGCAGTTCAAAATAATGCCCGAGTATACTTGGTGTGTGTGTGTGTGTGAGTGTGTGCATTATAAGGCAATACCCCCATGAGAGAGAGTGAGTGAGTGAGAGCGGCGGTACAGACAGAGACGTGGCTGGCTAGACACGACGTCTGCAAAGAATCGGTGGCCAGGGAGAGGGAAGGAAGGGAGGAGACGGTGAGTGCGTGAGAGAGAGTGAGGGTAGAGAGACAGAAAGAGAGGAAGGGTAAGTGAATGAGAGAGTGAGAGAGAGAGAGAGAGAGAGAGAGAGAGAGAGAGAGAGAGAGAGAGAGAGAGAGAGAGAGAGAGAGAGAGAGAGAGAGAGAGAGAGAGAGAGAGAGAGAGAGAGAGAGAGAGTAGAGAGATAGAGAGAGAGTAGAGAGATAGAGAGAGAGAGGGTAGAGAGATAGAGAGAAAGGCAGGGTAAGTGAGGGAAAAGAGAGAAAGAAGGAGGGATAGGGAGGAGACAGTGAGTGATTGAGAGAGGGTAGAGAGATAGAGAGAGAGGCAGGGTATGGGAGGGAAAAGAGATAAAGGAGAAGGGGGAGGGAGGAGATCGTGCATGAATAGGACAGAGAGAGATAGAGAGGCAGAGTAAGGTAGGGAAAAAAAGCAAAGGGAAGGAGAGAGAGAGAGAGAGAGAGAGAGAGAGAGAGAGAGAGAGAGAGAGAGAGAGAGAGAGAGAGAGAGAGAGAGAGAGAGGGACAGAGTAGTGAGTAAGTAATGAGTGCGTTTGGAGAGAGAGAGAGAGAGAGAGAGAGAGAGAGAGAGAGAGAGAGAGAGAGGGACAGAGTAGTGAGTAAGTAATGAGTGCAGCAGCAGCAGTAGGTTATATGTTTACCCTGCCTGGGCCGGTCGTGCGTCCCTCAATGCAAGTCGGATTCAAGTCGGATTGGGCGGGCGTTTGTCTGACGTCACCTGTGTTTAGCCGCGCGTCACTCCTTTTTAATTTGAGATAATGGGAGCCTCTTTATCGACTCCCAGGGGTATAATGGCTGGTGGATATGCTTCTCTGCGTATAGCTTACTTATAATTGCTTCCCCCCCCCCGCCCCCTGACTCGCCCGCTTCGTTGGACTCGAGATAAAAACCAGACTGAAAAAAAATCATGCGTTATATTTAGCGTCAACAACAAGTCAGAGTCCGGGGTTCGTTTCCCGAGTGGTTATTGGGGCGTTCAGAAGCTTCCAACCCTGCGAGAAAATAACATTAATTAACGACGTTTAAGAAGAACTGTATTTTTAATCTATTTTATGTGGCACGTAAATAATTCTAGTGATATTTGACAACTGGTAAAAAAAAAAAAAAAAAAAAAAAAAAAGAGGGAGAGAATGAGTACCGTGCGTTTTAATTTTGAGACACTGGATATTTAAGAGCTTGAATTTATTATGCTATGAGGCTGATGAATACTACTCAGGAATACTGTAGGTACTGATTGAAAAAGTAAACGAACAGGAGAAGAGAGAAGATTTTTTGCTTGGCCATAAACACCTTACATCACAAAAAGCAAAGAAGACAATGAGGGGAAGGACAGCAAGCACAAATGGAATGAAAAGAAAAAATGGGTTAGTCAAGGAGGCACAGTTGAAGACAGGAAAAAACGGGGATTGAATTGGGACCAAAGTGGCGCCCAAACAACCCTAAATTAAAAGTATAGTGCCTCACAACACTCCTTTATGGGGATAATTCGCTTTTGTTACATTGGAGTGCCATAATTCCTCCAAAGTATGCTAGGAAACAGAACCAGAAGAGCAAAAATAATGGTGTTCTGTTGCTTGGAATAGTTTGGAAGATTCAGTTGCTCCAGAATTACCAACACAAAACTTCCCCCTTAAGGACACATGTACACATAATAACCAACTCTATATGGATGATGGTGAAGACTATAATACTGTGCAGAATCAACAACACACACAAAGAAATAAACAAACAGATAGACACACAAAGCCATAATACAGTAGTGGAACCTCCAACACACACACCAAGAAACAGATAGACGGACACACAAAACCATACTCTCCAACACACAATATTATAAGGTGAAGACTACAGTAGTGATACCTCCTACACACACGCCAACACAAAGAAACAGAGAGACAGACACACAAATCCAGATGAGATGAAGGCTACAATAGTGGAACCTCCAACAAAAGCCAAAAAACAACAATATACACACAAATTTTACTATACTATAAAATAAATGGTGAAGACTATATACACTGGCACCTCCAACACGCACGCCAAGAAACAGACACACACACAGAGACAGACAGACCCGCCCCCACTTCCCCCCCTCCAAGAAACAGACACACATACAGACAGACCAGCCTCCCCCTCCCCAAGAAACAAACAGACCAGCCCCCCCTCCAAGAAACAGACACACACACAGACAGACCAGCCCCCCTTCCCCCACTCTCCAAGAAACAGACACACACACACAAACACACAGACCAGCCCCCTTCCCCCCCCCCTCTCCAAGAAACAGACACACATACATACAGACCAACCCCCCCTTCGTATCGCCATCGTTCCCTGCTCCTTTACACTCGCCGCTCCCTTGTCCGTCCTGTTCCGGGTCATGTTTTTTTACAGTGATTCATTCGTGTATATAATTCGTTTGTCCATCTCATTAAGCGTTCGTCCACCTCCGCGTCCAGACTTGCCAATTGCTTCGGTCTTCTTTCATGTGCGCGAGAAGGCATAGAATTCTTATTTGAACGCTTTCGGAGGCATAGAATTTATTTGAACGCTTTCAGTCTTGGTGTAATTAAATCCTATATAGATACAGAATTACTATATATACTAAGGATCATAGGATTTGTGTATTCTTTGACTAACATTGGACGATTTTTGTTGTTGTATGAGGCACGTGCTACCGTATACTGACTTCCAAACTTTAAAAGTAAAAGTTTTCGTGAGAACAAAATTGTCTAGCGTTAATTAAATGATATCTCACTTCGCTACGAAAATATAATAGTGTTAAGTGTGAATGATATTATTGGTTCGTTTCGTAGAAGGTTAACAACTCCCGTCCCGTCGGCAAGGAAGTCTTTACTCATCCACAACACCTATGTAGTACAAGACCCCATCATGATTCAAACCTACATGATCCCGTCCCTCTAGTATATACTCCACCATAACATGCACACGTACCCTTTAAGGGGATAGTATACTTAGGGTACATTGGAGCCCCTTGATTCCTCCAAAGTATGCCAGAAATCAGGACCAAGTTAACAGATATAATGGAGTTCTGTTGCTTGAGATAGGTTGGAGGAATCAGTTGCTCCATATTTTCCAGCAGTATACTACCCCCTTAACGACAAAGAATAAGGTCGAATTTATTTCATACGAGGTAATTCCCAACTGGTAATGAATGTGCCATCACCACGACGAAAGAAAATAGTAGTAATAGCAATTCCCATTCATCCCTGTACTTAATTTTTCGTATGACGTATTGGCTGTTGTGTAGAAGATAAACACCGAGACATAAAATCGTATGAATGTTTGTCCAACCATATCATGCAAGAGATAAGTATGTGCAACAATACTTATTCATAGGTAAACTGATTGATAGAAAATGCGAAGGGACCAAATTATAGATGGTAGGTTCTGCAGTCCTTGTATCCCTCTCTGAAGTTGTTTGTTAAGGACCCTCTGATCGTTTATGAGACCCGGTGGCTTCTGACTCCTCCCGACTCTGCCACGAAACAAGCTCCTTCCATACGGGTGGTGTTTCGTGGCAATGTTTGAAGGACTCGCTAGCCTCCAATTTTCTAACTACATCACGGGGTCCCTTAAGTGTTGTACCGAGTGTATCTGAGGGCATTACCACTTGTGTCCCCAAGGCTGCCTACTCACTCAATCACGTACACACATACAAATAGAAATAAGTAGGATACCCACCTATAAATCGTAGTCAACAATAGTCATCCATATAGGGGTAGGTCACGTAAGAGTTTGACAGCTTTCCTCTGATCCTTAGCTGATAAACAATCCAATAAATAGGTTAAGTATC
Organism: Petrolisthes cinctipes; assembly: GCA_033782935.1. Taxonomy (NCBI): domain Eukaryota; kingdom Metazoa; phylum Arthropoda; class Malacostraca; order Decapoda; family Porcellanidae; genus Petrolisthes; species Petrolisthes cinctipes. The sequence continues at coordinate 37,182 of JAWQEG010006517.1, forward strand.
ATCTTCTAGTTTACTACAAGCAGCTACGCACTACTTAAAAACAACATCATGTGAACGTGTAAACATTAGACAGCAAATGGTTTGAGATACCCATATGTGGATGATTATTATTGACCACGACTGTACATATAAATGCGCGCACATACACACACGCAAACACACAGAGGCATACGGTATATAAACAAGTAACGCACACGCATGGACACACACACTCAAACACATACACTCGCAGGGACGCACAAGGACGCACGTACACATACTTAAACAACCACCACACTTACACGCAAATTCTCAAGGACAACATAAACACACAACTATATACTTCAACACAAACAGATAGACAGACAGACATACACACACATACATAACACATATACACTTCCCCAGTCCCAGACACTCATTTACACACTGATATCCACTTTTACACACACACACACACACACACACACACAGAGCCAGAGTAAAGTATATGGGGGCAGGATGTACGAGTATGTTCTTGATTACATAAAACCAGACAACGCAACTGAGTCACAGGTGTGTGTTCTTACCTAATTGCAGTTTTACACGACTGAGTCAAGCTCTTAATGTCCCGTGTTCTTTTCCCAGAGAAAGAGTGTCAATGTACGTGTGCGTGTGTGTGTGTAATCAGACACTAGAGATGTTAGACACCACAAAAACAATAACGATTTCAGAAATTAATAATAATACTGAGTTACATACAGTATTAGCACGAGACACTAAAACGTTAAATGAAAATGGACATATAAAGAAAAAGTGGTACCGTACACAGACAATTTGTATCTTGTATGGACTACTAACTTCAATGATATTCATATGTAATAATACTTTCTTAAACATTTTCAGGCAATTAAAATGTACCCATGCTTAGTCAACTTCAGCACACTATGGTATGGGTCTGTGGGAATTTAAAAACATGCCAAAATATCTATGTACAAGATTTTATTACAAGAAATATCATAGTATGACCCTTTGTTACAAGAAATATCATAGTATTACCTCTACATTCATAGTGTGTGTGTGTGTGTGTGTGTGTGTGTGTGTGTGTGTGTGTGTGCAACATTGATTTGGTGGACATATAGCATGATTAGATGTTAGTGAGATACACCCTTGTTTTTCTGCTGCTGATGATAAATGTCCACAGGCAATAATTTTCACTACTTTGCATCTGACTGACTGACTGTAATGCGACTCCCAGATCCAGGTGGTGGCGAGCTTCGACTAATCTCACCCCAGTACTTGTGGTAGTGGCTGTGGGCATTTACCGTCAAGTCAACGAAAAACTGACAACAATTACTTAATATTTACAGATACAGACATCTCACTGTGTTACTAACTGGTGGTGGACTTCTTAGCTGACAGAATGGTGCATGATTAATATCTCATGGCCTTCCTAACTCAATGGACACAATGGGGGTAAGAAAATATGATAATTAAACTGAGGGCTACTGTTTCTTCCAAATAGAACCACAAAGCAGATCACAAATACTGTACTAAAGCAGTCTGTTCCCAGGCACAGTTTGGAAGATCATTAGCCTTCAATTCAACAAGAACTGAGCATCTCTAACTTAACACTAGCAATCGAGAATTAAAGTATTATTATATGAGCAAGCCTTTCCCATTCCACCAAATGCCAGCATGTGGAAGGATTTCTTTGCCATAACCCTCCTTGGTGCAGGATCCAGTACTAGAGTGGACTAAGTAATAAAAATACCAGTACTTTATCAATCTGTGTGAGCAAATGAAATGCAAATGTTATAACTAAAAAAGAAAAAGTCAGAAAAATACATGTGTACTGCTGTAAATCCACCACTCTCCCCTCCGCTGCACAGCTCGGCACACAAGTTTTGAGTACCGCACTGAAGTTCAAATCCTATGAATGAGGATAGTGACCAGTCACCAGAGGGTAAAAAGTACTATATAGTCAGATACATAAGTTATCTGGGGTAGGGTTCAGTTTGATGAAGTCATGAAGTAATTTATAAGGACTGATATGATGCCTCCACATTAAATCTATGGACTCATTATACCAGCCATCGTCATTGTCTACTGTACAATCTAGAATTCTAGATCAAGACTTCGCACACACAGCCCAATTAAAAAGATAACCACTTATACCGCCGGCTTAACACTTAAAAAAAAAAAAAAAAAAAAAGTCAAGACAAGACCACGAGGATGTGCAGAGGAACATATTTTTCTAATGTGCCATACTTCTTCACATAAATAGCAACATGAAAGAGGCTACCGATTGCTACAAACTGAGGCAAGAAACAGACATTCACAATACCAGTACAGGTACAGTAGAAGTTCTCTGTTTCTTTGGAAATTCATGGAGAACTCTGCAGCCTCCAGGTTGCTGAAAACATATCCCCTTAAGTCGTAAACATTTTATATTGCAGCTACGAAAGTTACAATATCCTTATACTTATATGAACTGTAGATGTTTTAAAGCTACCAACCAACCCGTGCAGACATAAATATTCAGGATATCAAGGGGTCTGTCTGTGATGTTGTTGACAAATAAAAGACTACTGATTACTCCAAACTGTCTCTCAAAATCAGAAGAACTAAGGCTATACTGTACCAAGAAGGTGGTTTTATTGAGATATTTTTGGTGAATCAGTAGCCTCCAATTCACCTCCAATACCTTACCCCTATTAAGTACATATTTGGTGATAAAATAACACCTGTTATAATAACTGGAATCTGTATAAAAACACCGTCTTACTGTAGGAGTAGCCTTTACTGATGACTGTAGGTGAAAGATGGATAGATAGATATTTAAATAGACAAGAGACAGACAGACAGATACACTACGGAAAGCTGGATACTGTATAATGCATACTTTTTTTTAACTTGAAATTTTAGTTATAAAGGCTCAACCTCAAGTGGTATAAGGTATATTCTCTATAATATATAAGTTGTCTGGGAGCCGGTGAGAGACAATAGACAGGGTGATGCACAGCGGATTCTCATTCACACATTAAGGAATTTGTATAAACATAACCATACTCGAGATATTAATACCTTCTTCAGCCAATGGATGAAAACAAAACTGACCCTCTTTCGCTCACCATCAACATCATTAGGGCTCATTCTATTTGGCAGTGCTTTGCAGTGCCTAGTTTTTGGTACCATCTCTTGGGATCCCTCTGAGTAAGCCTTCATGAGGACACATTTCCCAACCCCAGTACTGTACTTCCCACTTGAATCCTCATGTATCATCCGATTAATCTTCATCCAGCAATAAAAATAATATTGTACTGTATTAAATTACTTTTGTCTGACATGCCACAATACTAAAATATACAGTAAATTCACCAATTGCATTATAAATTCCTTTGACCATGATTGATTTTTACTGCTTGAGTGAAGTTAATTAGAGAAACCCAAAGACCAGTCCTGAACATGAATTGAAACAAAAACTGGTTATTGTTGACAATTTGTGAACATATCAATCCTTCACGACCTCCTACCCCCCCGCCCCTCCTCTCTACCTCTGACACTATTTATCTGTCTGTCTGTTTGTCTCTTTCTCTTTACCTCAGTCTGTCTATCCATATGACTCTGTCTCACTGTTTCTGTGTGTTTGTCTGTCTTTTCTGCCTCTACGTTACACGTCTGTCTGTCTCTTCTCCCTACTTATCTTCACTATAAAAGACAGGTTCAGTGTATACAGTTATTTTAATAATAACTATAATAACGATTGAATACCTTCATTACCAATATTAATCTACAACATATCATATTAATTTTGCTGTTGATGTTCTCTGGATAACAACCATACAAATTAATCAATATACAATCAGTATTCCCTATTATCCTGAGCATCACCTACCAAGCAACTATAAAGAAGTCAAGATGCTGTTGGCGAATTGGAGGCTACTGATTCCTACAAACTGTGCCACAAAGCAGACCACAGACACTATGGTCATCTATTTCTTAGCAAATTATGGAGGAATCAGAAGGCCCAAATTTTCAACCATAAAGTTTACCCTCCTCACCCTAAAAAAGAAAGAAAAAAAAAAAAAAAAAACACACACACACATACATGACAGTAGGCCAGACTGACAAGATGTCTCTGTGGACATTATGGAGGCATCCTACATGTATCATCACCGCCAAGTCATAACTTTTACTCAATACAGATTTTGGACCAACACACCTGAGATTTACTAATTCACTAATGGTAGGACAGTGCAGGTACAAACAGTAGACTCTCATTGCAGTTTACAGTATATGGTTGCCATTTAACACAGTCACACTTATGTATAATATACCCCATTCATACAACTCTCAACAGGGCAGCAAATCACTTATACACTAACTGCTAACTGTTCTCAAGTAATGTATGTGTAACAGATCAAAACAGTGAAATCATACTGTACTGTAAGCTTTTACTCTTGTATTTTTTATATCGTACTGTTAATATCACTTGTAATGGGGGTCTGTCCATCCATAGTAGACAACAATGCATACTGTAACTGTTTGGGACTTTGGTGTGTACTGTTTAATTATTTGTAAGCATAATATTGCTTAGCTATTAAATATATCCAAATTGGAGCAAATAAGTAAGTTTTACTGAGTAGCTGTGTTACATTGCAGTCATTCTGGTAGTCTTCTTAATTAGCCTATGTTCAAAATGTTTAAAGTGAAAGAAACAAAACTATTTGAAGGTCACTCCACTTGTATAATGGACTGGGTGGTATCTCTGGGCAAACGTGACAAAAGTGTGTTCATAAAGAAAATATTGATATAATGACACATGTATTTATGTAACTTATATTTAATCTTTATCTGTCAAAGAAGGTACCTACTTCATTACCTAGTTCATCTATCTCTATATTCTGTATATATATCTGTATATTCTAACTCAATCATCCCCTCAATGAACTTATCAATCAATCAAATCCCACTACCTATCTACAGTATTTATCTTTACAGAGTTAATATCAGGCTGGGGACTAAGGCATGATTATCTTTTAATTTTACTTTATGGGTTAATATATCAGGGAACTGGAAGTTATTGATTCCTCAAAACTGTGACATGAATCAGAACATATACACAGATAGTGTGTTTCTTTCTACAATTTGGAGAATCAGATTTTCCAAATTCTGAAAACATCCTGCCACCTTAAATATATCTTCTAGCAAACTGTAACCTGTGAATCAATGCTGGCTGCAAACATCCTGTCTGTAATTATTTGTTTGTAATTTTATTTTCACTTTCAGGTACAATATTTACACATATGACTTCAGGATAAGTTAAGGAAGAACAGAGTTTCAAATTTACATCTATATATCAAAGCAATTTCTGTCTTGAGATACATATGGAATTTGGAACTCAATGCTTCCTTGATTTTTCAGGAGGGTCATGTCAAATGAAGTACAACACAGTATCATTTTGAATGTATAAATATTAAACATATACAGTACTGTATATCAACTTTCTTCAATAGCTACCCTGCTTAAATTAACACTCATGTATGGAACTTTTGAACTAAGTGAAAATTTGTGTCCAAGAAACCATTCACAAATCAGAACTTCATGGCCATTTCAGCCCACAAAATATCTTTAGAATATCAGAAATTTGCACTATTAGAAGTAGAAAAGCACTGAATAGACATCAGTGCTGCCTATCACATAATTTAAAACTGTAAATAAAATATTTTTGTACATTTGAACTTACCAATATAAAAATAATTTTGTCCTCTGCTGCACTTAGGGCACTATCATAACTACTTTACAGAACTAGCTTGCATGACTACTTATTATATACAGTACATATCATATCTAAAATTGTAGTGTGTTTTTCTCCAGCTGAGGGTAAGTTTTCAGAGCTGATATCATTAGAGGTAACTGTGATTCGTCCTTGCTGGCTGCCCTATCAGTCATTCAGAGTCAGACACACACTTGGAATCTCTACAATATCAGCTGTTCACTTGTATTATCAGCCAGGAAAAAAAATACCATCGTGTGCATGAGTACGAAAGATGTACAAACCATTACTGTAATCTCTTATGGATAAAAAAAAAAAAAAAAAATTCTAATTATGAGATTTTTAAATAAATACAGTAGTTCTGGGATTGTGACATAATATTATCCATAGTATCTGAGAATTAACTGAAACTTAATCATTATTCGAAGCTTCCAAAGCTGCATATCTTACAAAATTGCACACCCCAATTGTATAATATTGCAAATGCTGTTCTTCTAGAATATTGTAAAAACTTTACATTCATCCTGTACTTAGAATGTGAAATAAATGTCAATAAATATCATTTCGATCTTCAGGCATGGACAAGCATCAGTACTCTGCCTGCAGCCCTGGGTCAGGTAAAACTCCAACTAAGTGGTGAGGGCACACATATTCTGAGGTGGTGGTTGAGTGAACTGTTCCAGGAGGCAACTTGAGGGGAGGTGATGGAAAAATGACACAAGGAAGGCATGCTTAAGGAAAAGGAGGTGTGGAGAATAAAGGAAGACAGGGTGGGGTGGGATAGGATGAGACAGAATGGAAGAAAAGAGGAGATGACAACAGAAAATGAAATTAAACATAAAGCAGAGGATAGGAAAGACAAGACAGGACTAAAGAAAAGACAATCAATGAATAGAAGAAAGTAGAGTTGGGAAAGAAAATCAATGTCCCATTAGGTTAATATGAATATGATTTTTGTAAGTATGGATGTTTGCAACCCTGAGATTGCAAACACGGTGCATTGTAGCACAGTTTTAATTAGTACAGGGTAGCATTATAATGCTCTAGCTTAAACATTAAAGCAATTTCCATGTCAACCTGCCCACTGATTCCAGAATTACAGATGTGATGTATGTGAAGGTTATGATAGCACAGCTTCAAGTGCAGGTGGCATCTGCTTCAAGGACATATACAAATTCAAACATACTTTGTATATTCACCCAGTGGAAGAGAGAAAGAGACTGATTTATTTGTTTTCCGTCATGATAGACTCACGCGGCAGAATTAAAATTAACTCCAAACAATCAAATAGAAGACCAACAATGGCTGCCATTCTGCAAGTACAGAAAAGAAAACGAATATGAAAGACAAAATTGGGAAAAATGAAGCACGAAGGTAAGGTTACACGAGCAAGAAACACGAAAATGGCATTTACATGAGGTATTAAATTCTTGAGCCATACGAAGCGAAGGACAACACAAAATTTGGTACAAACAAGACAAGGGAGAAATATGAGGAATGTTAAGGGACCTGCGATACTGTTGGTGAATTAAGACGATAGCAATTCCACTAAACTATAACATACTCCTCCAGTGCAGTATACATGTAGATGCTGCTTTGTGAACAGTATGAGGAATTGGTAATCTATTTATCCAACATCATCACAGGTCCCAGTTGTATTAAAACCACTGTGCATGAGATCAACACTACGATGCCAAAACTACAACACCAGCTTCACAACACCTTGTTCACCTTCCTTCTACACCCTCTCTCAACCTCCTCACTCACTTCCCTTCCTTTACTTTCTTCCACATCCCTTCCGCACTCACTTCTCATCCTTCCTCCCTTTCTCATCAGATCCTCCTCACTCAATTTCTTCCTCACCTCATTTCTCCTTTTTTATCTCTCCTCCTCCCTTCTTCCCTCACCACCTCCCTCCAGTCTGCCTCACCACCAGCCTGCCCATCCACCTGTCCAGCCTCATGTCACCCACATTCTTCCCTGAAATAACAGAATTAGAATTTTTAGAACGGAAATTATATTACTTTCCAAGTGTTTTTCCTAAAAAAAAATTTGGCAATGCTTATGATCCTTTGATTATTGTAACACAGTAATATTATCATCAGGACATCATATCCTCTTTCTTCAGGAAATGAGGGACTCCATACCCAAGACTTTTTTTTTTTTTTTAATACAAACTAAAAGCACAGTCGAAGAACATGCACTATTTCTTTTACTTCATTCATTTCTATTCCTAATTGTCTTACATAATCACTCATCATACACTATTGCCTATTAGGTGTTCCATAAAATAAAAGGAAATTTTTTAATTATTCATCCCAAATAAATATATACATACAGTATTTTGATTACTGAATTAGAATGACATATGGCACGTACTGGTGTCCCAGGAGAAATCTGCATTAACTTTAAGAACTGTGTAATTAGTCTATTCTAAGCAAAAATTATTCTAAAAAGGTTTGTCTAGATGGCTCATTCTCTGTGGCCAACTTAATTCTCAGTACACCATTAGTAACTCAATACCTGTAGTGAAGTAGACAAACACTTAAAGAAAATTTCATGCTTAGAATATATGGCACCAAGTCAATATTAACAACTACACCCAATATAAACACTTAACATTTAACAGAAGTATACAATGTCAAAACAGTGAGTAGAGTAGCTCACCTTGCCTAACTGTGGTGTTAGTCACAGTACGAGGTGTCTCAGTGGTGTGCGGGTAGGATGGATGACACCCTGCCCTTGGTCCGTCCTCATCCCACGCCCGCCCACCTAGCAAAGTCGAGCAGGTCGCGAACGGGGACGTCGCGGGCATGGGCCTTAACTCTCAGGTTGCGGTCCTCCGTCAGCAGCACCACCTCCCGGTACAGTCGCCTCACACCAACTGTCACACACACACACACACACGTACATACAAACACAATGGGGTTAGGTATACACATCTGTATCTTGGGGTTAATTAAGTACACACATCTGTATCCTGGGGTTAAGCACACACATCTGTATCCTGGGGTTACATATACAGACCAGTTTGTACAGTCACGTTCAATTATCCTGTCAACACCTTCGAATGAAACGGCCTCGATAAATTATACGAAACTATAGCCGTTGGGTGACTGTAATATTGGTTCATTAAGATTCACTCAAGAGGTCTTTCATTCATAAGAGACAGGACTATTCATCGCGACTATACATGTCATACAGCATTTAGGGGTGATCTATATCTTTGGGTCACATACATGCCATACAGTATAATATTATAGAGGTGAACACTTCTTGGCAGGGAGAGAGGTCGTGTGGAAAGAGGAAAGGATGGAAATAATGACTGACTAATGACTGATTAATAACCTTTGCACATCAGACATGCCTTTATAAAATTGATTAAGGATTTCTTTGGCTAATTATTTCCTGGGGTTCCTCTCTCCTTAATCAATTTTATAAAGGCATGTCTGATGTGCAAAGGTTATTAGTCAATAGCTTTCAATATAAGACAGCTGATGAACCAATTCTAATCTTCATGAATTCTTTAGTCTCAGAATGCCCTTAGGAATCAATCGCCAAGATATGTAACTTCCTCCTGCAATGTCTCTCATAATAGATGCACACCAGCTCTCTCTCTCTCTCTCTCTCTCTCTCTCTCTCTCTCTCTCTCTCTCTCTCTCTCCTTTTGTCTGTCGCATTCAATTTTCCATTAGAAATAATTCATTCCAACATCCTTCCATTCATCCTCCCTCCCTCCCTTCAGTTATCCATCTATTCACTCATCCCTACCATTCCCCCTCCATCCATCTACTGACTACACACATATACCTGCCTCCCCAATTCAACCTTGTATCTCTACACAATTTCATTCCTGTCTCCCAACATTCATCATCTAATTCCTTTCTATTTCATTTCCTTCCACTCTTTCAACTCTCCCTCCCCTCATCTCCTCAGCACAGTATAACCAAAATAGCATCGTAATGAGCTCAAGGTCTGTAACTGTGTATATCTCTGGTCAAAGCTCACCTCTGATGGGCCTGCGCTGGGTGGAGTCGCTGCAGAAGTGGACGCAGCAGGAGAGAATCTTGTCATCGTTGGTGGAGTCCTGGGGAAAAGGGGGAGATAAAAACGTATACGATTATTGCTGGAATACTAACTTGACGGATGATGATGGGTTGTGGTGAGAAGATAGTCAGATACGTTTAATTAAATGAATTGATATTATGAGAGAGAGAGAGAGAGAGAGAGAGAGAGAGAGAGAGAGAGAGAGAGAGAGAGAGCAATGGTGTGAAACTCAATGAACCGAGAAGGATGGAGGGGAGGCGGGTGGGAAGGCAGGTAGAGAGGCAAGTATGTATGTCAGTCAACAGGAAGGCGAACCGTAACTCACAAGAGACTGACTGACCGGCACAAACCAACCAACCATCTCGTCTCATCTCCCGCGTGTGTGAGGAGGAGGAAGTGACATAGCCTACTTGAGTGAATGAATGAAGGAAGGAAGAAGGAAGGTCAGTCTGGTCAAAGTAGTGTTAGTTGGTCCCAAATTGATTGATTGATTGATTGAAAGGTAAGGTTGATAAGGTAGGGAAAATAGATACATAGATAGATAGATTGATTGATTGATTGATAGATAGACAGATATATATATATATATATATATATATATATATATATATATATATATATATATATATCAAGATCACCTGTTGGAAACACAAACAGGCGGGAAGTCGTACAAATAAATGATAAAAGAACAGTAAATGAACGTAAGAAAGAATACCATAACATGAAACAAACATGACAAAATTAAAACAGTTGCAACTATATTATAACAACTACTGTACTACAAAAACCTACAACAACAACTATAATTACTCTTAATACTACAACAACTACAACTCCTCCAATTATATACTACTCAACATCAACAAAACCAAATTCAACACTCACGGGTACATCAATCTCGTCTGTGAAGTTGGTGGATGAGAGGACGGATCCCTGTGATGTGACACACTTGAGGGATGGTGGCTTGGTGACCCTGAGGTAGTGTAGGGCGGTCGCTGCTCCTTCCCTCACCCTCACCGCGTGCCCCACAGACCCGTACTTGGCCACGGCGGCGTCACGAGAGAGGCCATCTAGTTCGTTTAGTACTGTTTGGGTGGGAAAAGAGAGAGAGATTCGTTTAGTACTGTTTTGGCGGGAAAGGAGATAGGGAATTTGTTCTTTACTGTTTTGGCGGGAAAAGAGAGAGATTTGTTCAATACTGTTTTAGAGAGAGAGAGAGAGAGAGAGAGAGAGAGAGAGAGAGAGAGAGAGAGAGAGAGAGAGAGAGAGAGAGAGAGAGAATTCGTTGAGTACTGTTCTGACTGGAAAGGTGACACGTGTGTATAGTTGATTCGGTGCTGTTTGAGCGGGAAAGGAGAAGAGAGAGGTGAGTGTTAGTTTATATAAATAAATATATAAACACCAACTCTGCGTTCAGCTGTCCGCTTCCTATTTTTCTGTCTTGATGTTCTGGGATAACTCTATTTTCCTCTTCTCTACTCCTTTCCTCTCAACTCTGCTCTACCTCTCTTTCCTCGTCTCTCCCACCTTCTTCTCTTTCCTATTTTTTCCAACCTTCTTCTCTTTCCTATTTTCTCCCACCATCTTTTCTTTCCTCGTCTCTCCAACCTTTTTTTCTTTCCTATTTTCTCCAACCTTCTTCTCTTTCCTATTTTCTCCCACCATCTTTTCTTTCCTGTTCTCACCAACCTTCTTTTCTTTCCTATTTTCTCCCGCATTCTTCTCTTTCCTATTTTCACCCACCTTCTTCTCTTTCCTCTATTCCCATCCTCCTCCTATTCCTGTCCTCTTCTCTCCTCCAATATCTTCCTTCTTCCCTATCTCTCCCTCTCATTCTCTCCCTTCTTATCCTCTTCTCTTCACTCCTCTCTTTTCTAAACTCCATACCTATCCCAATGTCACCTCATCCTTCCTACATTCTATTATTTACTCTTCTCTCCTTTTTACCCTCATTTTTATTTAGTAAGTAGATGTTAGAATTAGGCTTCAACCACTTTTCCTACTTTTCTATAAAACTTCCTTGTGCGTTCTTTATTACAAACAAGGTGTTATTTTCTATCTGTTTTTCCAACCGGTATACCCGGCGAGAGTGGTAAGTGGGGAGGAGCCTTGTCCTTTATCTATCCTTTCCTGCAACACGTAGTCTAGATTAGCGTACTTAAACAGGTAACCTCGTAAAATGCCACTATGGGCCTCCTGTTGCCTGTACTTCCCTTGTATTCCCTCCCTCCCATCCTTCATAAATTTCTCCCACTCCACTTTTTTCTTCCCTTCAATCTCACTCCCTCTTCCTCTCCTATTCTCCACTCCTCTCTAACACCACCATCCCCTCATCTTTCTTTTCTTACCCATCCCTCCCCTCCTCTCCACCTCCACCATCCTCTTATCTCTCCTGTCCTCCCTCCCCTATTTTCCTCCTACTCCTCTTCACCACCACCATCCCCTTATCTCTCCTCTCCTCTCTCCCCTCCTTTCCATCTACTCTCCACCACCACCAGCCCCTTATCTCTCCTCTCCTCTCTCCCCTCCACCACCACCATCCCCTTATCTCTCCCACCTCCTCTCCTCTCTCCCCTCCTTTCCTTCTACTCCTCTCCACTACCACCACCATCCCCTTATCTCTCCTCTCCTCTCTCCCCTCCTTTCCTTCTACTCCCCTCCACCACCACCATCCCCTTATCTCTCCCACCTCCTCTCCTCTCTTTCCATGTGTGTTGAGAGAGACGTGAGGGGCGGCAGGTGGGGCGAGGCACGTACTCTTGTGTACACCGCCACCCCTTCTGTCACGCCGCCCCGCCCCGCCACGCCACGCAACACCAACCCACACTATACTACAAAACACCACCCCACAACACACTACGCCATACCACACTACACTACACTACATCACATCACATTACACCACAACTGCACTACACCACGCCACAATACACTACACCACACCACAACGCTACCCCTCTTCCGTCACGCCACACCACACACTACACCACACTGACGGCGGTGTTGAAGGGAAGGGAAGGGGATTGGGGGGGAGG